>VZRV01003389.1:607011-629034 GCA_013398115.1 Falcunculus frontatus
GGCCGCGCCGGGCCGGGGCCGCCGGGAGGCGTCGCTACGGCAACGGGACAGCGGGGCGGGAGCGCGGCGGGGCCGGGCCGGCCTGGGCACCGCGCTGGGCACCCGCGTGTGCCCTGAGCGCCGGGGCTGCGCACCCGTGTGCCCTGTGCAGCAGAGTCCCCTCATGTCCCTGAGCTCCAGCGCTCTGCACCCGTGTGCCCTGTCCAGCAGAGTCCCTTCATGTCCCTGAGCTCCAGGGCTGTGCACCCGTGTGCCCTGTCCAGCAGAGTCCCTTCGTGTCCCTGAGCTCCCGGGCTGTGCACCCGTCCGTGTCCCCTGTGCAGCAGAGTCCTTTCAGGTCTCCCGAGCTCCAGATGTCCCCTGTGCATTACAGTCCTTTCATGTCCCCCGAGCGCCGGCGCTGTGCATCCGTGTCCCTTGTGCATCGGGGTCCCTCCACATCTCCTGTGCATCAGGGCTGTGCACTCACGCCCTTGTGCACCTTATGGAATGGCTGTGTCCCCCCACGTGCCTCCCAGCTCCTCCATGTCCCTCTATGTCCCTCCATGTCCCCCTGTGCCTCACAGCCCCTCCGTGTGACCTGGGTGATGCACTTTAGTGGTTACAGGATTATGATGGCAGTGCTGGGTGGACATTTGGATGAGATGAGCTTGAAGGTCTTTTACAACTTTGATGATTCTATCTCCCCATGTGCCTCAGGGATGCTTGAGGAGCCGTGCCCCCATATGCCTTGGGGCTGAATCACGTCCCCGTGTCCCCATGTTCCTCGTGGTCTCTCTGTTGTCCCCGTGTCTCTGAGGGTCCTGCTGTGTCCCAGGTACCTCTGGGCTGAGCCATGCCCCCCATGTGCCTCACTTTTTGAAGATAGTCTTTAAGAGCAGATAGCGCTGAAGGACATCGCTTTGCTCCAGAAAGCAGAAATACTGGATTTTCAGGTAATCCTGTGGTAGTAAAAACCAAACTTTCTGTCTCTCACGAAGAATTTTAACTCCTTTTTAGCTATATAAGTGTACACAAAGCAGTTTTCAGTATCATGGCTTTTAGGTCTGCCAAGTGGCTCTCCGTTGCCATGAGGCAAAGAGAGGCACAGACCCTGCAATGTCTTCACTAGGTTGCTCATTGATTTATTGCATTCATATCATTTCCCCTGGCTTTTGTCTCCTTTCTAAGTCTTATTTACAGCAGCATTTTCAGCCTCCCCTTTCTCAGACAACCAGTTGTGCAAGGGAGTAGAGCAGCACGCAATGTCTAGGTGAGGCAAAGCAATGAAAAAACGCTTTAATGTGTTCTCCATTACGCTCCTGAGACATCATCAGTCCAACAGAGAGTGAGCCAGGGGGTGAATAACACGCCTGAAGAAAGCAGCTGTGTTTATAATTCCCATGGCACGCCTCCACAGGGTGCAGCTCTGGTGCCCTTGTGTCGCAGGAGGGGAAGCAGGGCTGGCTCCTACGTTTGATGGAGAGTTAAAAAGCTGCTACAGAGCTTTCTCTGCTACTGAGACTGTGAAAAATCTTCTTACAGCTTCCTGGAAAAACTACTGAGCAGCTCCAGGTCCAGGCTGGATGGGCATGGGGGCAGTCAAGTGTTCATGTTGTAGGATTAGGGAAATATGGAGCAAGGTACCCCTTTAGGAGCATCTTTGGATGGCTGCATAGAATCATACAATCACTGAGGGTGGAAAAGCCCCCTGAGATCAACCATTAACCCAGCATCACTGTGTTCACCACTAAACTATGTCCCCAAGTGCCACACCTACAACTTTTTTGAACAGTTCCAGGGATGGTGACATCACCATTTCTCCGGGCAGCCTGTTCAAATCCCTGACCATCCTTTCAGAGAAGAAGAAATTTTTCTGGTATCCAGTCTAAATAGGTACTGGGATCTCCCAGTACACCTGGTCCTATAGGACACACTAGGACACACCTTTAGTACTAAATTAAGCCACTCCTGGGGACACTGCTGGGTCAGAAATGTGATCACGTATAATGACAATCTGCCGGAACAGTCCCTGGCTTTACCTCAGCTCGCCATCTCACGCTCTATGAACAATAAAACCTCCCACTTATAGGACTCAGAGGTGGGGGATGTTCTATTCAAGCCATTTGTGTCTATTCTGCTGGGTTATACCCCAGCACGCTCATTTATTTTGACGGATTCTGGTTTCCTCCTGGCAGCATCCTCAGCTGTGCCCTGTACCCGCGCCATGGCCGTTTCAGATCTGGTGTCTGGAGCGCTGCAGGCCACTGCCTGTGTGTCCTGCTCAGCTCCTGTCTCTGCTGCCCTCTCGTGATGCCTCTGGATGTGCTGGGCTTGGGGGAAGACCTTGCTTCCCCCATCGACTCTGAGAGATGTCAACACCAACACCATCGTTAAAAGTTCTTCTATTTCCAACAGCATTTATAATTCCTGAATTTTACAAAACTTCACAATCAGTTGTTCCTTGTGTTTGTGTGTCCTCTCCTACTTACTCTTCTGAAGGGCTCATCCTGGATCTTCACTTACAGAAGTTGTGTCCCAGCTGCCCCTTAATCCGGGCAGTTCCTTGGCTGTACATGGGTTGCTAATTTTTTTTTCCAGTAGAAATTAAGCAGCTAAAATCTCATCGTGATTCAGCTTTTTCATCTCCTTTTTGCTTGAGGCAAGCAGGTCCCTGTGTTCACCGTGAGCTACAGCAGCTCCCTGTTCTCCTCCGCCTCGGCCTCCGGTGCTGCACTTGGCTTTTCCACCCCTCCCCTGCAATCACCACATGTGTCACCCAGCTTCCTCCCATCCCTGGGTCACACCTGGCTGCTGTGGGTCATTACGAAACAGTTGAGCCCTGGTTTTATCCAGACCTGAGGAAATAACTGCTGCTCCCAAGAAAACACCTGTTTTCTGGGACACTCTGCCTGGTGAACAGCTGTGTGAGCCTCACCAGCTCTGTCATCTTGTGGCATGGAATTAATGGGAATTAAGTCCCAGGCAAGTGTAAGAGATTGGCCAAGGAGGTGGTGAAATCTTCACGCTTGGAGATTTTAGAAGTTGGGCTGGACACAGCCCTGAGCAACCTGGCAGAAGTTTGAAGTTGTTCCGCAGAGTGGATGGTTGGACTGGAGACCTGGAGGGCAAAGGTTGGGCTTCACAGACATAACACGACCTTTTGGGGATGAACTTCATGAGGGAAGCCCTGATATGTGAGAGATGTGAGTCTGGAACATAGGCATGGCTTGGAGAAGGGGTTTCAGGTGCCTTTCCCCAGGCAGCCTCTTCCCAGGGGACTGGGCTGGGAAAATCCCAGGAAGCCTTACTCAGACTTTCCTCAGAATGTCTAAATTAGGGCAGCTGAATCCCAGCCTCAGGCTGGCTGATAAAACAGCCCAGCAAACTCAGTAAGATAAAATACCATCCCCTGGAAATCCTGCACTCTGCATTTCCTGCAAGGAGCCATGAGTGGCTCTCTGCAATAAGCCCCAAAGGAGCAGAAGCAGCTCCTGAGCCAGATTTCTTCACTCCTGGCTTCCACAGCCTGCTCATGTCTGGAGGCAGCTGCCCCACCCCGAGCTGCCCCTCGCTGTGCAGCCCCCACACAGCATCACTCCCTCCAAAAATCCTACACCTGCACTGCTCTGCAGCTGGGGGAAATCTCATGTTTCACGCACGGACCCCCTGGTCAACACTGAAATGGTGGAACTGTGTGAGAAAGGACCACTGGTGATTTCTAGTTCAACCACCCCCTGATCAACCTTTTTTCTCAGCATGTCCCATGGTTTTAGGGATATCCCAGGATTCTCCCAAGAAGATATCCCGGTGCCGGGTTCGTCTGGTGCCCCATCTCCCCACCTAGAGCCATAGCATCTGCCCCAGGTTGATGGACCTCTCCCAGTGCTCACCACCAGCATGTCAATGTCCAGGTCATGCCGTGGCTCCCACCCCACTATCCTTGCTGCTTGGACAGTTTCATTTCCCCAGGATGACCAGCAAATCTTAATTATAAAATCTAAGTCGTAAAACACGCGGTGAAAGCCTGGTCTCAGCAGTTTATTCTCAGAGTGTTACCGAGGGGAGCTCTGCGCTCTTGCTGCTCTGACAGCTGAGCTACTTTAACTCCTGAGAACTGACACTAAATTACAGCACGCGAATACAGACACTGAAACGAGTCACGCAACAGTGACAGGCAGGTCAGCACAGCACAAACCCGGCCCAGGAGGGAAATTCTGATTCCTGCAGCCTTTTGTTACAGCTCGTGGAAACCACAGTCTCTAATCACAGTCACAAGCAAATCAGCAGGAAAAACTTCCCAGCTCTTGCTGCTGGGCTTTCATCAACGCCTCTTCTGGCCACTGCTGGCCCCGTGTCACCATCCAGAGTCCCGGTGTCCCCTTGGAGGGGTGCAGGAGCCCCCAGGCCACCCCCGCAGCCGCTCCGGCAGGCGATGTGCGGGGCAGGAGCAGCTGCTCGGAGCCAGCTCAGTGCTCTGCCCGGGAGGAGCCGGCCCGGCAGCGCCTGCAGAAGGCGTGGGGATGGCTCTGGGCTTGCTGTGGCACATCAGCCGCGCTGTGCCCCAGAGCCTGGTGCCCCGGAGCTGCGGAGGAAAGGATTGCTGCGGTAGCTGCGTGCTCCCTGGAGCGGTTCCGTGCGAGCCCGGCAGCTCCTGAGGATGCTGCGGCACAGAGCAGCTTCTCACCGGGGCTCTGCCCCCCAGCCGGGCTCTCCTGCTCGGGAGCCTCAATTAACACCTGGATGAGGATGATGCCAGCACAGAAGAGCAGCCACCGCTTGACTGGGTCTTTCTCTTGACGTGGCAAATATTTTCTCACGTGGGCTGGGTACAGCACCTTCCTGGCTTTCCTGCTTCGCTTTGCTGAGAGGTCTGAAGGTCTCCTGACAGCTTGGGCAGCAAGCATCGGCCTGGACAGATTTTCTGCATTGTTTTTCAGCAGATCTGTGCTGGAGAAAATGTTTTCTCTGGTGTAAGACAGCATGTCCTCAGCAGTCTGCAGGCGTAGCTCTGAAAGCTGGGAGAACTCTATGGAAATACCTCAAAGATGATTTTAATGCAAAAAGCAGACCGCTGAAATAATATTAAGAAATATTAATAATAACACCAGAATTTTTATTCACTCTCATTAAAGCAAAAAATGCAGAGCCCCAGAGCTGAACTCTCGGAGTGATTTATGCGTCTTTCTGGGAAGCTCCTCTTTGATTTCTCCCCCTGCTCCTACCTGTGCTATAAATACTTACTTTGATGAGTGAAGTGATGATGGGAGGAGCTCAGCCGCCTCAGAAATCACTCTGGAATGTCTCTACCCCAGCACCCCATATCTGCCCAGTATCTGCCCACGGGCACTCGCTGCTAACAGCACGCTCCAAGTTTTCCCCTCCCCTGTTCTGTTCTCCTTTATTACCACTGCCTACCACAAGGCTTTGCCTCGAGACATTTCAGTGCTTTTGAGAGTGTATCCTCCATTGAAATTCACATATTTGTTATAAAGAACAGAATGTGAGGATGGCCCTGCTGTCCCCTGCCTTCCCATCCCATCCACCAGTGACTCTGGCCTTGAGCTGGAGGGATGGAGATGGGAGACCGCAGTTTCTGTTATGACCCTGTGCAACCTCAGCACTCTGCCCCAGAAAAATGAGCAACCTCAGCACTTGCTCTGGCAAGCTCCATCTCAGATATGCCCAGAAAAGGAAAAAACCAGCATCATGTTCGAATTCTTTGTGCCTTATAATGACTAAACAGAGCCTGAAAGGGCTGAGTGCCCACAAACCTGCTGGAAAGGGCTCCATCTCTCTCAGGTCTTTGTCATGAATTTAGAAGATTTAGCTGCAAACTTCATGTGTCTTGGTCATCGTGGGCCACCTCGTGCCCTGAGTAGGTGGGAATGAAAGATGTCTGTAAAAAGACCCCAGGCAGTCATCTCTGCACAGCTAACGTAAAAATCAAACAATAGAATCATAAAGTCCTAGAATGGTTTGGGTTGGAAGGGACCTTAAGGATCATCTGGTTCCAATCCTGCTGCCGTGGGCAGGGACACTTTCCACCAGATCAGATAAATAGAACTTGATCACTCCTAAGTATTTTTAGGCAGCCTTTAGCCACCACAAAGCAGCAAAGGGCAAAAATTCAAATTTTAAAACTATCTTTTGACAATTTAAAAACAATTCTTTGACATCTCCTCTTGCTCTTTGGGCTCCCTAATGTGTCTTGCTTTCTGCTTCCTGGAAGACCAAAGTGATGCTGGCTTTGAGTCACAAGGCATCAAACCCCTGTGCTCCTAGTGCTGTAAATCACCCCTGTGTCACCTGCTGTCACAATGGGAGAACTCTCACTCTTCAGGCTTATTCCACTGGAAACTCAGGCAAAAATAAAACAACACAGTGACTGCGGTGCGTGGGGTCCCACTTGTGGGAATGTGCCACCCAACACATCCAAGGTGGTGGGGCATTCATTCCACATGGCAACACTGCTGGTGGCTTTTGCCATCACCCCTAATCCCCATTCAGCCCTGGAGCTGGAGCCCCTCACTCCCCTCAGGGCACTTGCTGCTGAAAAACCCTTCCTCAGGGTTCTCCCTTGTGCTGCCCAGGTGAGAGCTTAAACCTGAGGCACAGCCAGGGCTTGAAGACAGCACTTCAGTGCTCTTTGGTAATCTTTTCCCCCCTCTCCTCTACAAGACAAAGTCCAGAGGGCTAGGAGACAAACTGCTGCTTCCAAAATCCCCCACTCACGGCAAAGCAGCTCCTAAGATGTACTGAATTGGCTCAAGCAGCCTCGTGGGTCAGCATCTCTCAGGGAAGCAGGCTGGAGTGGGGTGGAATGGCTCATCCCTTAATTCTGATGGCACACACTCAGTGAGCACAGCCCAGTCACTGCCCACCACTCTCTGGGCTGGTGAAATGTTGTCAGGCAGCACCCAAGGCACATCAGTGGTTTAAAAGAAGCACACAATTAAGAAATAACTCGTGTGGATTGATGCTGCTTTGCCCTGTGGTGTCTGGGCCCTCAGACTCAGCCTGGTCCCAACACCTGAGTGAGTCAGGCTGGGGATTGGTAACATCCTCCCAGACCATGGGGTTTCAGGCCAGGAGAAAGTGCCACAGGCACCACCTCAAATGGACACCTGGCTGTTGGGTGGATGTTAAAGACAAAACCCAAAGATTTGGTGTTGCATTCAACTCTCACCTTTATTTCAATCAGGATCATATCCAAGGAGAGAGGCAGATCAAATCAGCTTTTTCCAGCTGTCCCATCACTTGAGCTGTGTCACCCTGGGGCAGTTAACAGGCAGCTCCCAATGCACAGGCACCCAGGGGCTGACTCCAGCTTTGGCACCAGAGGCATCACCCGCTGTTCATCACGTAGAGGTTTTCAGTGAAGTTCCACATCTCACCCCCCTAATCCATCTCCCCAGCATTGCCCAACTCCCATCTGGAGGGAGGCGAGTACGGACCCAGCCTCAGAAGGAGCCCCAGGAAGAGGAGGGGACCTGTAGGGACAAATCCTGTTCCTATTTCCAATCCCCGTTACCCATTATTGTCGTGCCACTGTAATACAGGGGTGCATTTATAACTCCCAGATGAGCTTGTCCAAGCAGGTCACTGGATCCTCCTCAGGTGAGGAGATGAATCAGCATTGCAAGCAGCAGAGCTTCTGCCCACCAGGTGCAAGGAGAAATAAAAATACCTGCTGAGCTGGATCCAAAGAATTGAATTTCATCCACCCTTTCCAACCCAGAGACTTTGGTGCATCTCACTGACCACCAAAGGCAGAACCTGAGCCATCCCATGGATGCATCAGGAGCAGCACTGGGAGCTGGAGGTGCCGGATGTTTGGCAGATGGAAACACCAAGGAGTGGCTTTTGCAGCTGGAGGTGACGGAGGCCACAGCACAGATGGAGCTGAGGACACCAGGTCACGTCAGGCCAAAGAGTTCTGCAACACTCAGCATCGTGTTCTGACCTCGAGCCACCCAGGAATCCAGCGCTGTTTGTGCTGTTTGTGCTGCAGGGATGTGCAGGGAGGGGCAGAAATCCTCATTCCATCACCCAGAACGGCTGGAGCAAACCCAAGGCACACGAGCCCTGCTTCACTTGGAGACAGAAGCAACAACCTTGAAGCCAAGGACCAGCTTATCCTCGAAGGAAAAGCTCAGAACTGACTTTCCAAGGCCCCCATGGCACCCAGGGAGATGCAGGACCTCAGTGAAGGCAAAGCAAGCCCGTGATTCAGGGACCTTGATCCCACAGGGGGGTGTATGAAATCGTCTCAGGAAGAACTGGGCAGTTTGCTTGATGTGTCAGGAAAAGCACAGGATAAAAACATCAGGTTGTGCCAGCTGAGAGGGCACACGCTCCTTCAATCACAGCTTTTCCAGGGAAACCTGGCAGCTGGGCATGGCTGGGTGGGAATGCAGCACAGCATTCCCTGATTTCAGACAGTCACACCTGCACCTACTGCTGCACACAAATCGTGTTGGGTGGCTCAGAGAGTTTAAAAGGAAACCATAAATTCTGGGAATGTCTTTTTGCAGGATTTTGAATTTTTTTAAACTTTTTTTCTTTTCTCAGGAGAACAGGCAAGATACCACATGGGTCTGGTTTGAGTGAGGCACATTTGGATAGGAGCAGGAGAGGGGCAAAGGTACAGGTGAAAACAGAGGGTTTGGCTGCAATTAATGCTTCACATTCTTTCACATCTCGCTTGCCGGCCACAAAAATGTCCACTCACCTCAGGAAAGGTTCTCCAGGTGGTCTTTTCCCAGGCCTGGTTTCCTGGACAGGCTTTTTTTCAGGAGGCAGGGATGGAGAAATCCCAGGCAGACTTACTCAGGCTTCCTCAAGTTACCAAAATTAGGGCAGCTGAATCCCAGCCTGAGGGGACTGATAAGACATCACAGGAAGCACAAAACCCAAATTAGCATCCAGGGAAGATCCTGGGCTGCTTGCATCCTGCATGGAGCTGTGAGTGGCTCTGTGCTGTGACTTCCACAGCTGGAGGAGGAGCAGGAGCTGATGTCACATCCCAAACTGCCCAGGAGACAGGGAGAGACCACCAGCTCCACGTCTGTAACTGGACAATACCCAGCCGTGCTGGGGAGGGCTGTTCCTTCTGCAGGCACTTCCTGGGGATGGCCACGAGTCCCCTGAGGTAGCTCTAGATACAGACCCTAAAATCACGCCTAGTATGTATTGATAAACCGAATTGATGAGGGGAAAGAGGCAAGGGGAAGTAAAGGAGTTTCCAGATTAGTTTATTACATCATTAACTCTTCTGCACACACCAGTTTCAGTGCTGGCTGCTTCCCACGTCCCTCTAACCCATCCCACCTGGGATTCAATCCATCTGGGCAGTGACTCCCTGATCTCATCACACTGCCCCAAGCTGGCAGTTTTCAGATGCAGCTGTCCGAAACTTTGCACCTAAATCCAGATAGTTTATGAACTGAAGCACATCTCTTACAGAGGAATCGCGTTAAATTGGTGCAATCTCTGGCGGCTGAGCACTGCCAGTGAGAGCAGCTCTGTGCTGGGCAAGGGGAAATTCCAGCTGGAACTGGAGGGGTGGCAGAGAACAGGGAAAGTGGGACCTCCTGAGACCCCTGAGCAGAGTCCTGTGTCTGCCTAAACCACCCCCTGTCCTCGGGCTCAGCGGCAGCAACTCCGCAGCCTCTCTACTCATCCACTTGGGTGCTGCACCTCCACAGCTCCAGCAATTTCCCCAAAGTTTTACATAAACCTCCCCCTCCGGAGCCAGCTCCACACCCTGCCCGAGGAAGGCTGCGAGAACCCAGCACCGCTGTCTCCTTTCTGCCCGTGTTTTGCATACTTGAAACCTCTTATCACGCTGCACCTGAAACTTCTCCCCGGGCTCCATCGCTCCCGTCCTGCGCTGCCCGTTCCCGGCAGGATGCTGGGGGGGCACAGCTCCGAGGTCTCCCTTCCTCCTTCCCCGAGAGGTGCCCAAATATGGCCACAGTGCTCCAGCAGTGGCCCCGCATTACTTCATCCCTTGCATATGCAACACACCTATTTATACATTTCAGTGGGATGTTTGCCATTCTCGAGCCCCGGGGTGTCATCCCTCCTGTGGAGTGTGAGTGCTGCGCTGCCCCCAGGCTTGTTTTACTTTCAGCCCTTCACCCTCCCCATCCTGGAACGCGCGTTTGCTCACTCCCACCCTCCTCTGCAGCACCTTCTTTCAGACCTTTCCTCCAATTTATGCTTTCCATCCCAGGCCTGTCTCCTGCAGTGCTTGGGTGCCTCTCAGCTCCCCTTCCCCTCCAAATTCCATGGGCAGACAAAGAGTGTCTGTCTCTGACTCCGTTCTCCCACCATTTATGGAATATTTCGTTTCCCCAGCTCTGGAAAACTCTTTCCAGTTCATCCCAGTAACTACTGACAACTATTCTCTGAATATCCTGTAAGAGGAAGAAATTTGATTCTACGGTTGCAACTTTTTTTGAAAAATATTGGGTGTCATTTCTCCCATCTCTTCAGGATGCTCACAGGTACTGCATTCACTCCTGTATTCGCCTGTCCCTCCTCCTCCTTCCGAAGGACAGGGGGTGCTTGTCCTCCCTCTGCCTTTCCAAGACTCACCCATCACTGCATGGTCTCAAAAGCCATTGAAGGCTTTCCCTCTGCACCCTCGGAGGAATTGCAGCCCTAATTTACCTGGGCTGTCCTTGCTCTTCTCTCCTCTGCTGCAGCCCTGGTCTTCCCCTGCCATCACCGGGGTCAAAATCTGCTCTCCTAGTGGCACCTCACCTGTTTAGTGCTGACCACGGGAGTTGGGAAGAAAGCAACAAAGCCCTTGTAGGGATTGGCAGCAGCTTTTCCTTGCCCTGAGCACAGGACAGGTCACTGGGGTACGAGGGGATGGGATCCCCCTGCTCCCCCTGCGAGCAGCACCTTCATTTGCCTCTCTCTGCAAACACTGTTCAGGTGCCCTGGGCCAACATCATGGATCCTCTGTGGGCTTTGGGACAGCCAGAGGCACCAGGAGAGAGGACGGGGTCCTGCTGGGTGGGCACAGAACAGTGGCAGCAGACCCAGCAGCGCTCAGGGACCAGGCAAGCCCAGCACGGCTCGGGTGATGCTGTGCTGTGTGACAGAGAGCTCTGCTCCAGCGTCATCCCACCTTCCCATGGTGCAGGGAAATCCCAGCAGGACTCAGCCTGGCAGCCAGGTTGGCCCTAGCAGCCAGCACCCACCTCTGGAGGCAGCTTCAAACAGGCTGCTTTGATTAAGGGAGGCTGCTGGGGTTAGGTCCTTTTTAGGAATATTTAAATCCAAAGCTCTTCTCCCGGAGGCAGCTGAAGTTATCCAGAGCTCCTGCAGAACGTGTAGGTGCAGCCTCCTTCCCCTGGCTGGAGCTGGGCCGTGTCCATGGAGAAACACAGGGCACATCCCAGTCGTGCTCCCACAGCCCTGGTGCAGGAGTGCCCCGGGAGCCCCGGGCACAGCGCCCCTGCCCGGAGTGCCCCAAGCCCACAGGAGCCCATAATCACTGTGTGAAATAAAGCAAACCCCTTCCAGCTCACACACGGGAGCAATTTGAGCTCCTGCCCACGGGACCCCCCATCATGAACCCGGCCCCGGGAACGCTGCAGCACGGACTGGCCAGCGGGGTCGCATCTGTGCTCTCGAGACATGAATTATTTCACATTCACTTTCACCCTCCTCCCTCACTGCCCTGCTCTCGTGGGCAGTAACAGCACCACACTACAGAGTCTGGAATCACCCTGCACTTTCCCCAGGGCAAATGCAAAAAGGGAATTCGGTCCAAACCCCACTCTGGCTTTGGGATGCAGTTGCAGGGTGCAGAGTAGCTGGGTGTGTCCCCAGGAGCCCCAGCCAGCAGTGACAGGGAACAGCCATCCCAGTGCTGCTGGAACTCCTAAACCAGCAGGGTCAAACGCAGTTCTGCAGCAGGGTGGGAGCAGCCTGCCACAGATCACTGCTCCAAGCACAACAGAGACGTGTCCCTGACTCAGGAAGAGCTTTTGCCAACTGAGGAAGCCTTTGGGGACAACCTGAAGAGCTGTTTGAGCTGGGATTCAAGTCCTGCATTGTGCTGGGACTGGGGACAACCTAGGCAGACTTCCTTATCTTCTGGCAGGGAAAGTCCTCTCCATAACCTGGAGGTTCCTGTGCTGTCTGACGAGGGCCTCCAGAGGCTCCAGAGGCCGGGGGATGAGGAGGTCTTCATGAAGCAGGAAGCTGAGCCCCACTTCTGAGCACTGAGAGGAGTTTGGTGGGAGGCAAAGACCTTGGCAGGCCTTCAAGGTGCTCAGCAAAGCTCAGGCAAGAGCTGGGAGCCCTGATTTAGGGCAGGTGAGTCTCAGAGGGCTGGAAACAAATTCTGCAGCTGCTGAGCTCCACTCGAAGCCACCCTCCCGTTGTGCACAGGGTGATGGTTGGTGTGGAGGCACCCAGGGGCCTCTGACACAACCAAACACCCCGTGGGTGGGCATTTATAAACAAAAGATATTGTTAAAACAATCTGAACCGACATCTGCCCCTCTCCCAGCTGCAAGAGGAGGGGAATGCTGGTTCCTGAGCTGTTTCTTACCCAGGATAAAATCATCCCCACTGTCTTAGCAGTGAAGTCTCTCTAAGCTGTGGAAACCAACTCACACACGTCGGTTTTTGAGGACGCTTGAATTTAGGAAGTGGCTTAGATGGAGGAGCTGTGCAGCCCCCAGCTTTTGGCACTGCTGTGCTGTGTGGGGTTGGGATTGGGCTTACCAGGAGCACGCCTGGAGCTGCTGCACCCATACTGCATCGAGATGCTCTGCAAAAAACACACCACCAAGCTGCAGCCCTGCTCCCAACCCAGGTCACTGGGAAGCGCAGGCATGGCAGTGCAGCCACATGGCTCCAGAAGGGAAATTTGGGAGGAAATCCACATTTCAGTCAAATGAAAGAAATGTACTTTGAATTATTTTATTCAGGATAGTTTGGGTTTATTCCTGACAGTAGCTCTGGAAGCAGGAGTTTGTGACAGAGTCTTTGAAGACCAACAACTAGAAAGAGGTGAATCCAACCCCCAGTGCAAACATCCACGGGGTTTCTTGTCCGGGAATTCACAGCAAGCCGTAGAAACCTTGTACAAAACCACAACCTGAGAAAACAATGTCATAAATACCTGCTCAGTTTTGCTCAAAACATGGCTGTGTGCTCTTCCTGAGCTGCTTCCAGGCTACATCTCACCTGGGACTCAACGGCAAAGAGCCTCTTCTTGGCCTCTCAGGACTGGGAACAAGCCCAGGGTTCCCACTCCATCAGCCCAAACTGTCTTTTCCAGTGTGTCTTGCTTAATATCCACCAGTTGCTGCTTTGGGCTTTCTAGATAACGACTGACCACGGTGACGTGTCCCCAGAGGCAAAAGCAGAAGAGCTCTGAGGATGAGGTGTCACCACCAGACCTGAAACAATCCAGAGGTTATTTCTGCACCATCTGGCACAGCTGAGCAGTCTCTGAGGCGAGCCCAAACACACCTGCAGGGCAGAAATCTCACTGCAGGTGCCAAAGGTGAGCTCAGGGATGAGCTCAGAAGAGCAGCAGCTCAGGAACAGGTCCAAAAAGTGTTCTGCAGAGGATGTGGTCACGTAGGAGCTGGAGAAGGCAGAGCTCTGAGTGCCTGCACGTTTGGGGGGGCAGGAGCCACAAACTGTCCCAGTGCCAGGAGTCCAGCCCTGCCTCTGCTCTGCACACAACAGCCAGGACCAAGAACAGCAACGAGCTGTGAGCCTGGAGGGAGTGAGACACATGAGGTGACAGATTCTGCAGGGGCAGGGACCCAGGGATTGTTTCATCCTATTTATATCCTGCAGCTTTTGATGCCACCTCAACTCGTTAACGACAAGAATCCCAAATGAGAATGTGAGGAACAAAGCATCTTGCAATTACTGGGACGTGACTCGGGCTTCCTTGCCCTTCCTTTTCCAAAGAACATCAGGAAGAAGTGAAGTCTCTGGAGGAGAACAGAGACCACGTTGCCCAGGCTGCCACCCCTCTGCCCAGACCAGGGCAGAGCCAGCGCGGGGCTGAGAAAGGACACCTTGAGCACAGCCTGCTGTAACCCACTCCTCATGAGCACAGAACTCTGCAAATCCCGAGAGCAGGGCTTGGTCTCTGCAGTAAATCCCTACAGGAGGTTGACTTTGGCCACAACCTGCTTGCAGCCCATGCTGGAGTACTGCTTGTCCCCTGTAGTGTAGTAACTGAGCTGATTTGCCAAATTCTCAATGTGCTTCTGGTCGGGATAGAGCCCTTCCCTCCTCATGTGCTCCAGGAAGCAGTTTATGACGTGAGACTTCTCCAGAAGGACAAAGGGGATGATGTCTGCAGCCTTCCACAGAGGGTGGACACTGACCAGGACTGGCTGGATGATGCTCAGCAGCTCTTCAGCTCCCCGTTGCTGCTGCAGGAGCTCAGTGGATGCATTCTGGATAACGAACTTCGTGATTTCAGCACCTCCCAGGTTGCTTATTAAAATGTAGATGGCATTGAGGAACTCGTTGGTTTGATTGGGTTCAAAGAACCGGCTGAGAGTGTCCAGCAGGACGGGGGACATGAGCTCAACCTCATCCAGAATGAACAGCGGGGTCTTCTCCTCTATTTCAGCTCTGGTAACCATGTCAGAAATCTTCTTAGACAGATCTATCTCACAGGTCAGGGGAGCCACCCCGCTGGGGCAGTGGTGCATCACAAAGTACTGGAGCACAAAGTCATTGTCCATGACAGAGCGAAAATGTTTGGCCAGCACCCAGCCAACGTGGCTCTTCCCAACCCCTGTGGGGCCATTCAGAGAGATCACCAGGGGCTTGTTGTGGATGTGGGTAGCCAGATAGTCTTTCAGTAATTCCACAATACTTTCCACAGCAACCTTCTGCCCAAATACTTCCCGGTGCATGGTTTTCTCCAAAGCATCGAGGTCGTACTTTTGGAGGTTATCATCCAGGTTCTCGATGGCATTGAGAATCTGGAAGAAGATAATGGCAATGAGCAAGAGGAGGCAGCGCTTTGCCTTGCTTTTCTCCTCTGCTGGGAGGTATTTCTTGGTTTTATCCGGGTAGAGGACCATCCTGGATTTCCTCCGGCTCTTTTTCCGCCTGCACTTCTTCACAGAGTAATGTTCCACAGACGTGTCAAAGGTGAAGTACTGGGAGCTCTCAAAGCCAGACTGGTTAAAGAAGGACATGGAAGGGCTGTACAGGGAAGTTCTGTTCAGGGACAGCTGCCTTTGGAGCAGCCTGGTGTGGACAAACTCGGCAGACTTTTCCCGAGGCAGCTCTAAATGCAGGCGGCTTTTCTTCAGCCCCTGGTAGCGCCGGCGCAGGCGAACGATGGCCCGCAGGGGAGAGGAAATAGAAGTTATTTTCTTGGAAGCAGCAGGGATTACAGCATCTGGTACTTCCTCCACGTCACTCTCGGAGCAAGACGCCTCTTCTTTTGTGTCACAGGGCATTTCCCCTTCCCCATCGCTATCGGTGACGGGAATCTCCCTTTCCCCGTCACTGCCAGAGCCAGGAATTTCCCCTTCCCCATCACTGCCAGAGCCAGGAGTGTCCCCTTTCCCATCTCTGCCAGTGCCCAGAGTCTCTCCTTCCACGCTGCCCTCACTGAAGACAATTCCTGGGTCACAAGGAGCCTCTTCTTTTGCGCTGCTCTCAGCACAGGGCACCTCTCCTGCATCCTTCTCTGCTCCAGGTGTGTCTCCTATAGGATTGCTCTCCACGCAGGGCATCTCCACACCCAGATCCCTGAGGATGCTTTTTCCATCCACCTCGGAGCAGGGCAGCTCTTCCCCCATCTCGTCTGCTTCTTACAGCCCATTCACATCATCTTCTTTCTAAAAAGAAAAGGAATTACTTAAAATCAGCCTTCCTAACATTAGGAAGTGATTGATAACAGTGGAATTAGACAGATATCCCCCTTTCTAATGGGCATCTAATGGCCATTGCAGCAATCAGCAATGGCAAGGTGGCAGAGACTTTCAGACCCAAGCTGACTTTCTGGAAGATGGGCCAGATGTGCAAAACTACAGGTGAAATTCAGTGTAAATTAATGCAAATTGATGTCATAACACAAACCCAACCCTGCCCTCAGATGCAGAAGGGAAGGTCAGAGCTGGCTGGGGCTAAAACTGGAAGCTCTGCTGTGAGCAAGAGGCAGGACAGCAGGACAGACTGATCCGTGGTCTGAACCAGAGCTGCCCAGTCCTCTTTCCTTACACCTGCTAAATTTAAGGAAGTCACAAAGCCCCACCTGTGTGCCAGCACATGCACACAGGCACGTACACACCCTGTGGGAAGGCTCTCGTCCACCCACAGACACCTCTCAGGCTGTGGGAATAACTTGCTCTTGCCATCCTGGCTGTGGTGGCATCTCCTGGGGGGAGGATTTTCCCGGCTGTGCCTGGCAGGGAGGTGAAATGAGCTCTGCCCCTGGATGGGAAGGGCTCCAAGGGGCTGCAGAGAACCAGTGTGGCTGTGCCTGAGCTTGCCAGCAGCACACGGCTGTGGGGAGAGGAGTGGGGCTGTCCCACAGCACCCCAACCCTGCCCTCCCAAGTCCTTCCCTGCCCTGTGTGCCCACACACAGCCCCGGACATGCAAGAGGGACACAGGGGCTGCCACGTGAGACCCTGGAGCTGCACAGGAGAGCTCAGGAACGTGGTCATCCTGGGATAACCATCTGAACGGACAAACCTCAGCCGGCAAACAAGAAGGAGAGGCCAGAGAGATGTGCCAAGAGGCACGGACCCAGCAGGGAAGCCCCTGGGAGAGCACAGCTCTGCAGGGCTGGGTGCAGCCCCATGACCACCTCCATGTGCTGCCCTGACCCTGCCCGGCACAAGGCCGGTGGTGGCAGAAGCCGTGTCGTGTTTTTCTGACACCTCTGGGCTGCAGCAGCACTGACACAAGGGACAATTTGCTGCTGTGGCACTGCCAGCCCCAGAGCAGGGAGCGGGCACGGGCAGCGTGAGGAAAAGCTGCTTTGATCAGCCCTCCTTAAAACACTGGGTCTTGCCAAAAGCAGCACGGCTCAGGAGAGAACAAGGAGGGCTGGAAGTTTGTTATTAACTCGCTCCAGCTCAGCAGGAAGTCACCAACCTGCTCAAAGTCACGCTCTGGACAAGGTTTTACTTCCCCTGTGCAACGCGGCCACCGTCACCCACCGAGCCCAGGGGCACCCCGGGAGCTGTGCAGAGCCCCAGGCACTGGGAAATGCTCCCTCTGCCTCCTCGCTTCACCCCACACCCTCCCTGGCTCCTCTGAAATGCAAAGCTTCCCTCTCACTCTGTGCACAATTTGATTTCAGGACCATGTGCAGGCAGCCAGGTGAGGCCAGCCCTCATCGCTGGACCTGCCACTGCTGTGCAGCAATTAACCCCGAGTGCTAATTGCTGACCTAATTCCTGACCCTGTGCAGGGTTTGGTGTGCAAAGGCAAAACCAGCCAGACGAGATCTGACAAGGATGCCCTGAGGCCTCCAGGAAGGAGGGCTGGATGCCACCATCACTGGGATGCCACCCAAAGGATGCCACTGGGAGCCCTGGGCTGTCCCCATGCCACCCTGGAGTCACACCCTTGCTCTTCTCCATCCTGCATTGCCTTGCTCACACAGTGCCTGAAGGTCCCCAAAGGGACAACTGTCCCCAAAGCCACTGGGGACCAGCCCCTGCAGCTCAGACCAGCGTGGACCCAAGGGAGCAGGGACACCACAGAGCTCAGCCAGGGATGAGACAGCCCTGCAGGCACTGACACACATCCCACAAACACGGGGTGAGACTTTCCCAGCCCCAAGCCCTTGCAGGTGAAGAGGGGGTTGGTTAAATGCCAGGGGAGAGGCTATGGAAATTTACAGGAAAAGTTTTAGAGAACAGAAGGCTCACAGAATCATGGAATAGTTATGGCTGGATGGAACCTTCAAAGATCATCTCGTTCCAAACCCCTGCCACAGGCAGGGACACCTTCCACTAGACCAGGTTCCTCCAAGCCCCATCCATCCTGGCCTGGAATGTTTCCAGGGATGGGGCAGCCACTCTGGGCAACCCCTGCCAGAGCCTCACTACCCTCATCCTAAGAAACTTCCTTATATCTATCAAAATCCACTCTCTTTTCGTTTAAAATCATCACCACTTTTCCTGTCATAACAGCACCTGCCACAAATTTTGTCTCTCTTTTCCATAGGCTCCCTTCAAGGACTGGGAGGCTGCTCCTGGCAGGGAAACATGGGACACCCCAAACACTCCCCATGGACACTGCCAGCCCACAGCCAGGTGCTGCTGCAGCTGAAGCATGAAGGGATTTGGCTACTCACAGCCCAGAGCCAGCTCTCCCACTGCCAGGTCCATGCAGAGAGCTCAAATCCCCTACAAGACCCATGGGGAATGGTGAGGACTGGGTTCTCATCAGCTGGGAGGTGTTCAAGATCCTCTTTCCCAAAAGCCCAGCAGCACGTCCATCCCACCAGTGTGGGATGCCCAACCCTCCAGATAAGCCAAGCAAGGCAGGGGGGAAGGACAAAACCCCATCCTGAGCAAGGAATCTGACCAGTCATGAATATAATAACCCTGTTAATGCCATGACTCAGTCCCTAATACCTGCTAGGATTACACAGGACTGGAAGTTTCTAAGAGCAGCCCCTGCACACTCAGTGTCGGGTCAGGGCCGGGCAGGAGGCTGTGCCAGCCTGCAAGGATGCAGCCTCGGCAGCTTAATTTAATCTTTGGTGAGAACAACAGGAAAGAGAACCCGGGAATTCGGTCTGCAGCATCCCAGTGCTCGTGTAAACACTGCTGATCTCTGTTCTGTGCCAAGCCTGGACACCACTGGAAAATTTGCACTTGGAAACACTCCTGGGAAGCCTCCAGCTCTCCTGCTTCAGCTCTTGCAGTGTTTGCATTCGTGCTCCCTTCTGCTCCAAAACAACGTTTCCACAACAGAGGAGCCTGTGTGGGCAGCCGGAGGCAGCCTGGGAGAGGGGACCGGGATGGGGACAGCCCCCGGGCAGGGGGCAAAAGCCCCTGGTGGCAGGAGAGGAGGCCAGAGGAGAACCGTGTCCCTGGTTAAAGTACCCCGGCTGGGGAGGCTGCACCCCAAACTCAGTCTCTCTGGATGAGCAAAGCTGCTGGGAAAAGGGAACAGCTGGGAAATCCTAAAGATCGATATTCCCCCATTCCCAGCTGGAAGCCAAACCCTCCATCCAGAAGGGAGCACTTCCACGGGGAAGGTGGAACAAAGCAGCCCCATGCAGTGGGAGCTGCAGATAAAGGGGTCAGTGGTTGGGAGGAGATGTCCAGAATGCCGGCAGCGGCCAGCACGGCCCCGGCGTCCCGAACCGCAGCTGCCCGGGGGCCCCGTTCGGGAACAAGCTGAGCACCGTGGGTCGGTTCACGGCCGGAGCTCGGCGGGTGCAGGCGCCCACCCTCCCCGAACACACGGCGCAGGGTGACAGGGGTGACAGCCAGCAACCCCCCCAGAGCCTGTTCGCCACCAAACCCCACCAGCCCAGCCCCAAGCTCTGCCAAGCCCCAAAGCCAAGCCCGAAGGGGAGGACAGCAAGCGGAGGGGAAGAGCCTGAAGCATCCCAAAGCATCGGGAGCAGGAGCATCCCTGCAAAACAGAGGCGGCTTTTGGTGGAGAGGAGCGAGTGGGGACTCGCAGGAGGCGGTGGCAGGGATGGAGCTGGAAGTAGCCGAGGGGTGCCCTGGTGACCTCTGAGGGGTGGGGAGCAGGACGGGGAGGCGATGTTCCAGGCGATGTTACCCGCGGTGTCCCCTCGGGCCGCTCACCGGCGCTTCCCTCCGCCCGCCGCGCAGCCTCCGGCCTCGGACGGGCCGGCAGCTCCTCTGTCGCCGCTCTCATCCGTAAAGAAACCGGCCCCGGAGAGGAAATGGTGAGGAGGAGTGGCCCTGGGCGGCACTTCCTTCTCCCCGTGCCATGGGATGGCCGCTGCCGGCCGCTTCCCTGTCCCCCCCCTCCCCGCCCGCTGCCGTCACGGCGGCATCGTGCGAGCAAACACGGCCGGGACGGGGCCGCGGGGTGAGCTCATCACCCCGACACCCCCGAGAGCCCCGGCAAAACATCCCCACCCTCCAGGGTGTCTGTCATTCGTTAGTCATTAGCCCGGAACCCCTCACCCTAAAGGTCAAAGCGGTGACGCTGCCGAGAGGGGTTAATTGGGGCTGACGCGGCGCTTGGGTGCTTCCCCTTGCCAACAGGGGAAACAGGGACAAAATAGAGTCAGTCTGGGGGAAAGAGTGAGTCCATGAAAAATAACGAGTGTGGAAAAAACCAGCAAGTCCAGAGTAGTTGGTTTGTCTGTCCCTGGGCAGATCCTGACTGCAGCCGCTCCTGCTCCTCTGTCCCCGGTCCTCCCGAAGCTCCTGGCCCCTTGGCAGCTCTGTCCCTGCAGCACGGGGACACAGGGACATGGAGACAGCCAGGGCCAGGCTGCACGGCGGCCGTGGGACCAAGTTCTGGTGTGGGCACAAAAAACTCCCCGCGGAAAACCACCTCATTCGTTCAGAGCAGGAAGCAGTGGGGGGTTTCCGCACCCAGCAGTGCAAAAGTTCATCGCGGCGGCTCCTCCTCAGCTGCACTCACCTTTCCTTCAGCCCTGACGAACGCCCTGGCACGTCCCACCTCTCACCTGTACTAGCACAACGTGGCCAAGGGTTTTTCCCCCAAAACAAGCCCGTTTGGTAAAGCCAGAGCAGCCCGAAGTGATCTGTTGCTGCTATTTCAAGCTCCTATTTTCTGATAAACCCTCAGCCGGAACCTGCACCCTGTGAGCCCAGCTGCACTGCACCAAAAATAAGGGGGAAACCCGAATTTGGGGGGTTTTGGTGCATCGCAGTGCAGATCCCACCCCGGCTGTGATGCATACAAATCCCCCCCACTTCAGGGGAGGGGATTATCTGAGCAAATCCCCACTGGGGACCCAGCCCCCTGCCAGGCAGCTGGATGTGCCTGTGCTGTGGCCAGTGGGATTTGCCTAACAAATCCTTGCAAATATGGGGATTTCCGTGTCACGAAGGCACAGGAGCTCAGCTGGAGCTGATACTCAGCAGCTGGGAGCTGCCCTCGGGGTCGAGAAGCCGGGCAGGGCTGACCCAGAGCACAGATCCCATCCAGAGGAACTTGGCAGGAGTTTTGGGAGCAGCCATGAAAAGGGATGCTCTTCTGGCTAATTCGGGTTTTTGAGAAGGAAGGCCTTCCCCCAAGCAGTGTGGTTGGTAACCATTAAAAAAACCCCAAAACTCCGAAAGATGCAACATCAGAGAAGCAAGAAGCTGCCAGCCCCCCTCGAGGGCTCAACAACCCAACAAAAACTGTTTTGCTGTAACTGGGAAGGAGTTTGAGCCATTCCAGCACCCCATGGGCAGCTGGGGGTGAGGGGGGGACAGGAAACCTCCAGAACACAGCAGGAAACCCCGGGAGGGTGGAGGATGCACAGCCTGCCCTTAAAATGGAGATTCTACACCCTTCCCCAGCTGGGGACAGAGAGCGCTGCCGAGCAGAGGGTGACGAGCTCCTGGTGCCAGTGGGGACGTGGGACTGAGCTGCCTGGCACGCCCGTGGTGCTGGGTGGCACGTGGGGATGAGGGTCTGGAGGGGCAGCTTGGCCACTGCCAGCCGTGGGGGGGCCATGCAGGTGACACGGTGATGCAGGGCTGGGGACACAGTGCTGGCGTCGATGCCAACTCCAAAAGCGCAGGTTTGGTTTGGAGTGGCTGCCAAAAAATTCCAGGGGAGCACCTCGGAAGGGCAAGGGCATCGATGGCAGCAGGAGGTGTCTGTCCCATGTGGGGACAGGGAGGACAGGACAGTGGAAAACCTGCTCATGTTCCCGGCCCAAATATCCCCTTGAGCTGCCCCTGGCCCTGGTGTGGGGGATGTGTGTTTCCCCCACGGGGCTTTGGGGACCTCCAGCACCCCAAATTGGAGGGGACAAGCTGCTGTGTGCTCTGGGGAGGGGACACACTGGGGGGGGACATGCAGGCACAGAGGTCATGTTTTT
>VZRV01003389.1:629049-642893 GCA_013398115.1 Falcunculus frontatus
AGTGCCATGGGGTGGGGGCTGCCTGCGGGTGGGGGGCAGCACATTGAGGGATGTGTGGGCTGTGTACGGGGGGCTGTGCCTTGGGGGGCACGTGGGGGCATCGGGGCAGCGCAGTGGGGGCCATGTGGGAGCAAATTGGGGCCACCAGCCCTGTCCCCCAGGGCCTTGGGGCCACCAGCCCTGTCCCCCATGTCCCTGTGGGTGCCGAGGCCAGATCCCCCCAGCTGGGCCCCGTGGGGAGGAAACGGGCACCAGGCCAGGATGGGGACGAGCGGTGCCACGGCCCTTCCTGAGGCCACGGATGCAAATCCTGCACAAACACGGCCTCTCCCACATGGAGAGAGGGCAGGGAACATCCTGGGGAGAGTGGGACGGTGACCCTGAGCCGAGATTTTGGTACCAGCCTCTGAATGGTACCCACTGCTTTGGGCACCCCTGGGTTTGGTACCCACCAGGAGGCATTGCCGGAGCTCAGGTGGCACCAACTTAGGGACAATTTTAGGGTTTTCCTTCAAATTTTTGCACCTTGCCTGTTTAGCCAGAACATTTCTAGGGCTGAGGAGCAGCAGCTGCATCCCAGACATGGGCAAACCCCGTCTGAGCACCCTGGGAAACCAGAGATAGGTGAATGAACCACCCAGGGTCCCTCTGGGGAAGCTGTGGGGTGCTCAGAGCCCAGAATGGGTCCAGTGTGACCCCCAGCAGCTCCAGGATGGAGTGTACCATACCTGCAGCACTGGCCTTGAGCAGAGAAACTCTGCAAAAAAAGAGGAAAACTGGTAAAAAAGAAAGTAAAAGCAGCCGAAGAGGTCACGGGCTTGGAGCTACCAGGAAAATGGATGTAGAGATCAGAAATACGGCCCATGGATGTAAAGGATGCAGCAGGCAGGGAGCCCTGAAACTAAGAGTGAGAGAGAGGCTGGAGAAGGGGCAGTGGGGCTGGGGTGGGGACACAGAAACCCCCGAGGAGCCCCATGGGCCCTGACCTTGGAGCCAGTCCCTCCTGCAGCCCCAGAAATGGAAGATTAAAAGAATATCATAAAATAGTCTGATCCACAGTGGGCAGGTCCCACACAGGGGCGGGCCAGCAGTGGTGCAGAATCCAGCCCTGCAAGGTGATTCCCAGACCCAAAGATCTTTTTTCCAAGCATGGATTTGCCCTTTTGCAGTGTGACCCCCCCCAGCTCCACGGCCACATCAGCTCTGGATTGGGCTGCTGGGTGGATTTTTTCCCTCTTACATCATCCACCTCGTGTTGATCTGCCCTGAATTGCTGCTGCTGCTCCCTGGAGTCCCCCTGAACCATCAGCCCTCCTGAATCCTAAATCCAGTGTAAATTCCCTGGATGCATTCCTGGGACTATCAAGCCAGACCCCTCGCTCTTCCCAATCTCACTCTTAGCAAAACTTTCCAGCCTCTGGGAGCAGCTTTAACACATCCTAAATAACCCAAACAGTTTATCCCTGGGCAGGGGAATGTCCCCCGCAGGGACGCCGCATCCTGCCTGGGTTGTCTTGACCCTTCCAAACAGTTTATAAATAGACCAAGGTAAATGAGGGGAGTGCTCTGTGTCAGAGGATTTTTATCTCATTTCTTGTTTTGAAGCCATTCAAGGAGTGCTGGGTCAGATGACCGCTCCTAAAACCCGAGATAAATCTGCTGCTTCTTTCTCCTCCGTCTGAGCTCCATCCCTACCTCGCTAAAACGGTAAAAAAAGAGGTAAAAGCCAAGAAAAATGAGTTTGGCAGGTTCAGCCCCTCACTTGTAGGGCCAAAGGGAAGGTCATGGCCATGCCATGAGGCACCATCCAGGCCCAGCACCAGGCAGTGGGAGAGGGCAGGGACCAGCACTGCTGCACCTGGGAAGTTGTGGCTCACGCTGCTTTGGAAAACAGAAGGGGTACATCCAGGAAAAAAATGGAAAATTTGGGAAACAATATGGAAAATATGGAGAGCAGTGAGGGCCTGCAGAGCTCCTCCTGTCACCGACAGTGTCCCACCACCAGCATCCCCCCGTGCCATGGGTGTCACCTCGTGTCACAAATGGTGACACCTTCCCCAATGTCCACAGCAGGGTTTGTATCGCCCACCAAGGGCTCTGTGAAACACCCCCAAAGAACTGGAGCCATTCCCAAGCATCCAAGGAGCAAAGAAGTGTCCAAGGCCAGGTTGGACAGGGCTCAGAGCACCCTGGGATAGTGGGAGGTGTCCCTGCCCAGGCAGGGGGTGGAACAAGATGAGCTTTGAGGTCCTTTCCAACCCAGGCCATTCTGTGAGTCTATGATTCTATAATTTTATGTGCATTTTTGAGCTATAAATACGTTTTTCTTTTCTCTGGAGTGGGAGTGATTTGCGAAGGCGAATGGGACAGGGGCTGCCTTGGCCAGCGGACACAGCTCCAGCCTGAAGCAACGGGGCTGCACAGCAAATGGCACAGGGAACAGCACAAAGCCTTTTTTTACCCCACTTTCCTCTGTTCACTCTGAAAAAAATCACATTTCCAGCTTGTTTCAATTAACTTTAAGACTTTTATATTCCATGAAAGCTGAAGCACTCATTAAAGCGGAGTTTTTCCTGTTGTAACACTTTGAAACAGCCACACCACAGCTCAGCTGGCAGCTCTGGCTCCTCCACTTCAGGACCTCCCAAGGGCAGAGGTGACTCCAGGTCCCCTCAGTGGTGGCATTGCTCATCCTCTGGCTCAGGATGGACAAACTCATCACACTCCATGGGTCCAGCCCTTGGGGCAGCATGAGGCAGCTGGGAAAAGTCAGGATGGGAATGGTGCTCATCCCGTGCCCTTCCAGGGCACAGCCATGGCTTTGGGAAGGGCTGGAAGTGGCCCTCATCTCATCCCAGAGCCTGGGAATGCTGCTGGGATGGGGCACAGGACACGCTCACTGCCCCACAGCCCCTGCACTGGGGTGAGGAAGCACCACAGAGCCATAAATCCACCTGCACAACGTGTAAATAAATCAGTATTTTTGCATCCATAAGCAAAGCAGACGCAGCCAAGGCCCTGAGTCACCCTGGGCCGTGTCCCTTGTCCCAGCAGTGGCTCTGTGGTGACTGGGGACAGCCCTGCTGCCAGCTCTGCTCCAAACTGGCAGCTGCTTTGATCTCCCCACATCAAAAGGAGCCTTTTCCCCACCCCGTCGCGGCCGCAGCGCACCTGGACACTCCTTGGGACACTCCGTGGAATGGGGCTGGCACACCCTGAGCTGGCAGGCACTGATCCCACTGACCCCCACTGCCAGCCCTGCCAGATCCTTCTGTGTGCTCAGTGTTCTTTCACAAAAAAATAAAATATATTATAAGAGAAAGAAAAAAAGGAGAGGAGAGAGAGGAGAGAGAGGAGAGAGAGGAGAGAGAGGAGAGGAAAGGCTCCTCGGGCACTCAGGCATGGATGTCCATCCTTTCCCTGCTGCTGCCATTGTGGATTTGCTGCCCTTTGGGTTTTTTGGGTTCACCTGCAATAATCACAGACTGGGGTTTATTCAGTTATTACCAGATCCTCTTCAGCACAAGAAACCTTCACACCAGGACACACCAGGCTCCCAGTGCCACACCACTCCCAGCCTGGAGCAAAGTGCTGTGGGGGGGGGATCAAGAAATTGTGCCTTTACTCACAGAGGAAAACACCAACGTGCCCAAGGGGGAGAGAACTGCTGCACCCTGCTGCCTGCAGCTGCAGGAGGGGTGCCACAGGGGCTTGTGGGCTTTAGGCTCTGACAAACAAGGTTCAGTGTTAAACGGGGTGGTTTCTGTGTTCCACAGCTCTCTCACACACCTGGATACAAGGCCAGGGTCACAACTGCTCCCATGTTTTATCTGTGTCTCTTTGGTATCTCAACTCCAGTGCTGCAGTGCCCACAGGCTGGGACTGAAGATTCAGCAGAGGAGGAGAAAGACTCCTTAGGCTGTGGAAACTCATTGTTTGCTTCACAGAAAACATACTTTTAGTAAAAACCAGATTTCCCCAGCATATTCCTCCTGATGAGCAAAGCTCACGTGGAAAGCAGGACTGAGAAAACCTGAGCACTACGGAGATGGGAGACAATCCTGAAACTGCTCCATAGCTGGGTGGGAGGCACAGTGTTTAACCAGGAGCTCTGGGATTATCCCACCCAATTTCCTCACGTGGTGCCAACGACTCTGAAGCTCCCCAGGACACTGCCCCCGAGGGCAGCCCTGTGGTGCTGGGACACAGGCAGGCACCTGTGCCAGGGCAAAGCAATCCCACCAGGGCCTGCATAATCCACTGCATCTCCTCCAGGACTAACCAGCTTGCCCTGAAGGACTGCTGCATCTCATCCATCTAAAGCATTCTTCATCCCACAACAAAATTATTCCACACAATTTAAGAGTCCCAAACAAGGGCACTCTGGAGTTGTTCCCTCCCTGTCAGAGACAGCACCAAGCCTTGGTTTTGGGCAGGGTCTCACTCATCACATCCAGCTGCAAGACACTGCTTTAGCCACACACAGAGCCCTAGACAACAGCCAGAGCCAACAGCCCTCTCCCAAAACCTCCCGGGGCTGCATATGGAGACCAAGGAAAGGGAGACGGTGCCCAGCAGACTGGGGAGTTTCCTGCCTGCTCTGCCAGCGTGGGGAGGTGCCAAGAGGAAAGAAAAGAGTTGGCATCATTGGAAAAAGGAGCCTGCTGTTATTTATTAACCAGGGAGGTAGGCCCAGGCACTCAGGTGGGGGAGGAAGGAATGTGGGGAGCAGACCCAGACGTTGTGGGGTGCCCTGGCTGCTGCTGAGCTGCCTCCGTGTGGAAAGCGACACCCGTTTGGGGAAGGGGGCACAGCAAACCCCCAGGGCAGAGAACCCCCCAGCAGGACACTGAGAGCTGGTGGCACTCTAGAGCAGAGCTGAGGCACAGGCAGGGATGCCAAGGGGGCAGGGACACTGCCAGGTTAGCTGCAGTTCTTGGGCAGGCGATAGACCCCCCCTGAGTAGATGAGCTGCTGGTCCCGGACCTTCTTCTGGAGGAATCCCTGCAGCTCCTGGATATCGATCTCAGTGACCACAGGGCCAGTCATCACAAACATCTTGAGCATGCTGTGAATCCTCTCCAGGGACAGGCTCTCCAGGTTGGTCAGCATGGCCTGGATGTACGTCCAGAACAGCTGCAGAGGGACACAAGCAACAGTGAAACACTGTCACTACAGCATGAAGCAAATATCCCATACCCCAAAAGCAAGGCAGGGATGCAGCTGGCAGCAGGTTCTGCTCTCAGCCATGAGCAGGGGGTCTTTAACAGGGCATATCCAAGAACAGCAGCAGAGTGTTGGGACACACAGACAGTGGGATGTGACGTGCAGCACACGCATGACCCTCTGTGGATGAACACCAGTATGGCAATGCTGCGTTGCACAACACACACACAACGTGACTCACAGGCAGGAAAGGCACTGGAAATGTCCAGGAACCACAACAGAGAGAAGGCAGAGATCCAGCTGTTAGTGCTGGGTAAGCCTTTTGGGCAGTCAGAAGTGCCAAAAAGTGTTGCTGGGGTGCATCCAAACAAGTTATGACTACTTTCAAATATGAAATCATGTTTCAGACTTTTTTCTTTTTTTAAACTGAAGAAAAAAACCAATTTGGAGATTTCCAAATGGTTCCCTGACTCAGCAGCTGGGCACTTGTCTGGAGGGAAGGCTGTGATCCAGCACCAAGAGATTAACCAAGAGATACCCACTTCAAAACCCAAATGTCTGTGCTGGACTCAGCCACTTGCAGCGGAAAATGTGAATCCAAAGTGCAAATTGAATCCATCATCTTTGATCAGATTCCCCAAACCCAAAAACCAGGATGTTTGCATCATCGTGGGTACAGGTACCTGCAGCTCCTCCTCCTTCTGGTCAGCCTGTGAGGCCATGGCAGAGTCCCCCTCCTCATCACTGTCAATCAGAACAACCTTCTCCACCTGGTCCTTCTGCTCCTCCTCAATGACGGTGAAGGTGCCCTCGGGCTCTTCCCGCAGGACTCCCTGCTGCAGCCACAGCGTCATCTTCCTCTTCAGCGACATCACGGGCACCTTGAGCACTTCACTCAGCTCTGTCAGCGTCCAAGTACCTGCAGAGACCATGGAGATCAGAGAGAAGAGGCCCCAGCACGCCAGGACTTGGTAGGAAGCTGGGGACAGCAGGGGAGGTACTGCCAGGAACAAGCAGATGGGTGCAGCGCTGCGGCCCTGCTGTGTGCTGGAGACCCTGTGGGAGATCCAAACCCATGCACCAGGTCTCGGTCCTCCTGCCAGAGCTCTCAGAGCCTCCAGCCACCCCAGGAACGTGGCTTTCCTACCCATGGAAGCACAGACAGGGGTTCCACAGCACTCACTCTTGGTCTGGAAGTGCAGGATGATGGCGGCGTGCACGGGAGACACGGACAGGGACAGCGTGCGGTCAGCCAGCTCCACGTCCAGGCTCACCAGCCCCAGGTGGTACTTCCAGTTCAGGGTCCTCATGGCCTGAGAAAAGGGGGAAGCAGCTGCTCACAGCAGATCTCCCAGCAGGAACCACTGAGTGCTGGCTTATTGCAAACCCCGCTGTCACAGCGTGAGCAGAGCAGCAGCTAAATCCAGGGGACTGGGTAAAGCATACAGCTTCCACGAGGAAGGTGGCCTCACCTTTAATTTCTCATACTTCTTAGAATATGCTTCCATGGCTTCCTTGACCTGCTCTGGTAGCTCCAGCTTCTCCTCTTTGAGCGGTGGCCAGAACTCACTGGACAGGATAACAGCCACAAGGCTGAAGGGAGGCCTCTCCTCCTCAGGGAGCTTCTCCTCCTCATCCCGGATGTTGGCGTTAATGCGCCTCGAGTCGGCCATGTCCTGGAACAGGCAGAGGAGGCTGAGGGGGCTCCTTCCCTTCAGGGTCAGTGCTAACCCTTAGTGAAGGAGGGGCTTAAACAAGGTGAACAGTGTTGTCTCCAAACAATGATGGAGACACTGAAAAGGACACGCTCATGTGTGTTGACTTGAAAGTCTGCTACATACTCAGAAAAATTTGTGAGATGTTAGAGGAAGGGGTTACAACTCAACACTGTCTTCACTGGAGGCCCTCCACACCTGTGTTCTTCCTAGAGTGCTCCCAAAGAATCAAACTCTAGAGTCCCAACCCCAGAGGAGCTGGAGAAGCCCAGCTCATCAACACCAGGATACTGCAGGAAGGGCAGGAGGGACAGCAGCACCAGAGCAACCATTCCCCAGAGCTGATAACCCAACCCAAAGGGCTTAAAAACAGACATGATTCAAATGCACTTCTGCCTGTCACAAATCAGCCCCTCACTGGCATCCTGGGACACCCACTTTCCTAAAAGACTCTTTTTGGGTCACTCCTCAAGTCCCTCCCCTTCCCCAATGGGCTCAAATACCCAGGATTTGGATTTAAAAAATAAAAGGAAGTTACTTTCAACATGACTTCACAGTAGTGCATCTGAGCTTCACCAAACCTCAGCTTCAGCAGCTCCACGTTGCGGATTTCCCTGGAAGGAGACACAGCAGGTCAGACACAGGGCCCTCGGATGGACCAGCCTGGCTTGGCCTCCACCCCTCACCACACAGCCAAAAAAAGGGAGCCCCCGGCACAAGGGTGCTCTTCCTAGGAAGCCTGGCAAGGCACAGTCTGCCCAGGATGGCTCCTGGCACTCAAGTGAGGACCAGCCACCTCCTCTAGGCCAGCAGCTTTTTGAAGACAGAATCCCAGAATGGTTCAGGCTGGAGCTCATCCAGTTCCCCCTCCCTGCTCAAGCAGGGTACCCTGGAGCAGTCACTCAGGGTTGTGTCCAGATGGGTTTGGAATATGTCCAGGGAAGGAGACCCCACAGCCTCTCTGGGTTCCTGTACTCAGTCACCTCAGAGTAGAGAAGTTCTTCCTCATGTTCAGGTGGAACTTCATGTGTTTCAGAAACACAGATCTTCCCATCCCTTCCACTGGGGGGCCATCACAACATGTGGGATGGAGCTAAGAGGGTGTCAAGTGCCTCCATTTCCTGCATGCCGCCCTATCAGCACAAGCAGGACCGAGCATGGAATTCTAGAGGCAAACTCAAAGCTGCAAAGGAAATGGCCAAAGGCACTCCTGGCTCCGCAAACAGCTGTTGACAGCACTAAGTCCAAAGGTTCAACTCTTCAGACAGCAGATAGAAGAAAACTCGGGTGATTTTGCCATGGAAGCCCTGGGATGGGCACTGGGGCTCACCTCTCAGCACTGTAGTTGAACTGGTGCAGCAGGCGGTCAGCCAGCAGCGTGCGGTACTCGTTGATGAACAGGTCCTTGCTGCCGTAGATGCTCACCAGGAGGCTGATGATGTCTGAGGAGCGGCGCTTGGAGCTCGATTTCCCTGGCAGAATCCAGCAGACAACAGTGTGAGATTAACAGGGACCTGCCCCAGCCCAGCAAACAATGCTCAGCCCACCAGGGAAACCGGCCGGCTGCTGGGCTTGGCATCTCACCTGGATCTGCATCGACTGGGTCAGGAACCCAGTCCCCAGGCTCTGAGATGTCATCATCACTCTCCTGGCCGTTCTCCAGGGTGACTGGGTCAGCTTTGGAGAGCTCATTTGCCAGGTCACCCGAGCCCTCAGCATCCCCCGTGAGACCGGCCACGATCTGCCGCACCGTGTCCTCCCGAGTCCTGCCAGCGGCAACGGAAACGGAGCAGGTGAAGGAAGGGGAGGAAAAGGGGATGTGTCAAGGCTGCCCCCGTGCCTCCTACCTCAGATACTTCCTGATGGGCTCACAGGCAACCTCCAGGATAACCATGGAAGGGTCCAGCTCCCGCAGGGCCTTGATGGCCGAGATATACAGAGTGATGATGTCGGAGGTGTTGACTCCTACAGGAGAAGAGCAGAGGGAGTCAGAGTCCTGCAGCACAGATTGATGGCTTGGATAGAAGGGGTTTGGACAGTCCAAGCCCTCTGTTCTATCTGTGGTGTTGGAGGAGGAGGGTTTGCTGCCCTACTGCCCCAGGCAACAGGGCAGATCAGTCCCATGTGCCTGAGAAACCAGGTCTGAGCACGAACGGAGGCTCAGAGCTGAGCCCTGACAGTGCAAAGAGGCCTCTGCCCACCTGGACCAAAGCTAAACTTTGTGCTCCTGACCACAGTGTAAAAATGAGGTCAAAAGGGGCTGGGATGCAATCAGCTGCTGCTGCCATGCCCACTGGAACATGAAGAATGTGTGATAGGCAGAGTGAGTGCCCCTCACTCCTCAAACAGGAAACCAGACCAGCTCCCAGTAGATGCCCAGGCTCCTCACAGTGTCAGGACCCACCGGGGTGCAGAAGCCTCATTTCCAGAGCACTTTTCAGGGAGCTGAGCAGCTGCTGCCTCTGGTTAGTCCTTTCCAGACAGAACTTGAGATCCTCCACAGCAGGCTTCGACTCTGGGAAATCTGCAAACCAAGCAGTGATCAGGAGCAGTGCCAGGCTCTGAGGGGAGGCAGGGGCAGGCAGTGTGGCACATCAGAGACATCTCTCCTCCACCCAGTGCCAGCCCCAGGGTGAAGCACCTCGGATGATGCTGAAGAGCTCCTCGATGCGCATGCTGGCATAGATGCGGTAGAAGAACCTCTGGACGTGGCAGCGCCAGCGTTTCAGGGTGCTGCTGGCTTCTGGGGAGGACTGTGCCGAGGAGCCATCCTGCAGGAACACCCTGCTGAGCCACCCAATCACCTTCTCTATCCACTGCACGAGGAGAGGGAGACACAGACGTGGTGAACACAGAGCTGGATGCACAACCGTGTCCCAACCCACCCCAGGCAGCCCCCACAGCTGGCAGAAAGGGGCAGCTGGAGCAGGACAGCATCTCCCCCAGCTGGTCTTCAAATGTGCTTCAGCCTGGGTTATAGCTGAGGAAAGCCCAGCTGAAAGAATTGGAACCTGAACTAAAGATACAGGATATGAACTGTGCAGCTGGGCATGAGAAGATAAGAGGTAACCACGGACTGTGTGCAGGTGCTGGGATCCAAAAAGGACAGGGTTTATTCCAAAACTTGCAGCCTATTCCATTCTTACAGAATTTCATTCCATTCTATACTTGCAGAACTGTCCCATTCATAAGAAAAAGAGCAAATTGCCCATTACACCATCCTTGGCCCAAAATTTCTATGGGTCCTGAAACTGGTGAAAAGCAAACAAGGTATCCCAAGGAGTCACAGACACCCAACCCAAATCAGACACTTGAAATCCAAATACCAGCCTAGTCACTGAATGACAAAATAAAAACCTGAACAGAGAGCATCAGAAGGTTATCTTTTTATATTTGAGCGTTAGTGAGAAACATGTAATTGTCAAATTTCAAACTTACTCAATTACAATATCCAGATGTTTAAAATAAATGCCTTTTCTTCCTCATCAATTAGCAAATATATGCTACTTCCTGGGATAGTATTTGAGTACCAATATACTACTAGATGTTTTACTACTACATTACTACTAGATATTAATAGTTTTTTTGATAGATTCTGACAGTCTGAAACAAAAATGCTAAGGCAAGATTTGGTTTGCTAATGTTTATTTTTAATTATCTACTCGACTGAGGAAACACTGAAAAAATACAGAAGTTTTGCCAGGACAAACCAGAGTACTACAAACACCTGGGCAAAACTGTGGAGAAGCTGATAAAGAATTCCCTTAAAGGACAAAAGGACAGGACTATAACTGATGCAAAGCAACACGATTTTAAAGAATTATTCTCAAACCAACCCATTCTTCCCCCTGAGTTTATCTTCCCTGAGTGCTGCTGTTACAGCCTGATTGTGACCTGACACTCCAGGCAGCTGCTGCTGTGTCTGCAAAGAGGCTTTGCCCTCAGCACCTGTAATTTTCAGGGAGCTGTTTCTCAGACTTCCCTGTTTTGCCTTTAGATTGTCAGGCCTGTGCTTTTTATTTTTTTTTCTTAAAATTATCTCTTCCTAATTCTGACATGCTCCAATATTCTGTGGCCAAACAAGAGGTGAAAGCAAGGGCAGCATCTGACGAGCAGAACGCAGTTGTGTTTTCTGTGGTGCCCTTAAAATATCCTTAAACAATCTCCAGGTCATCCAAAAGCACTTCACACGAGGTGCAGTGAAGAAAGTGTTGCACAACAACTAAAAGGAAGCAAACACAAAAAGATTCCTGATGTTTGCAGGCAACAAAAAAGGTTGGCATGGCAAAGAGTGAAGGATCCAGAGTGTCTGGCTTGCATGGGAACCTGGCTGCAGGCCTGGTTCTCCAGCACAAGCAAGGTCATGGTCAAGGGACACAGAGCTCAGGATTGTGTCCTGGAAGAGCCATAACCCGGAGAAGAATTTTATTTTAAAGTCATGGTGGGTAAACAGCTCAACACAAACTTAGTTTAAGTTGCAGCAAAGCAACTGGGCAGCTGCAAAGAAAGATTTTAATTCTCTGTGTGGCCACTGGTGAGATTAATACCAGAGTATCCTCTCTCACTCTTGCTTTCTATTTTAAAGGGGAATTGGAAAGGAGACTGAAAACAGCCACAGAAATTCTAATTATGGGCTCACCTACACAGAGGAAGGGTCCTCTGCAGGCCGGGTGGCACTTATGGATCTCGTGGTTTGTAAACTGGAGCTACAGAAATTCCCTCATTGCTACACATATCACGAGGTGAAATGTGACAGTCCTTCATGCACAGGTCAGGGCAAACCTTGCCCTCCAGCATCAGCCAAAATGGGGAGTTTTAACCACCTCTCCTGCCAGGGGTGGTGAAGTCATAGCCCTGGACCAGGTGTTTGAAGTTGGAATTGCTTTCAGCCTGAGCTGCTAGAAACCAACAACAGCTGCACATGTCCCAAGGAGGACTCTCACTACCCCCACGCCTGCCTTACCTCCTGGAACTCGTTGAGGAAGGAGTGCTCGTATTCCCCCCGGCAGCGCTGCTCCATCCTCTCCTCGATCATCCTGTGCAAGATGGTGGTGACGGCGTCGGCGCTCACCCTCTCCAGCAAGTTCAGCCGGCGGCTGCGGGCACAGGGACACCGTCAGGAGCGTGTGGAAGCAAAGGCACAAGCAAATCAAGAAAATCTTATGCCTGAAGGCACCACCCTCCCTGTACATTCCACAGAGACAGGCCCAGCTCAGTCCACATGCTCTGATAGCCCACACTGATGCACTATGTATGTAACACATGACACCACTGCTGTCCCACCCTCCTTACAGACATTAATTACAGCCACCAAAAGCTTTTTCATTTAGAAGAGTTTCATGGAGTCACAGAGTGGTTTGGGCTGGAAGAGACCTTAAAGATCATCTAGTCCAAACCCCAGCCATGGGCAGGGACACCTTCCACTAGTTTGCTTCTTCGTGGTCAGAGGCCTCAGAGCAAAAGGAGGATATTCTCATATCCAGGGAGAGGAATTTTCTGTCTAAAGATCTGCTCTCATTCAACCACCACTTGAAAGCAGAAAGCCTGTGTTGAGTTCTCTACCCAGTACCATGACACAGCCTAACCTCACACAACTCCTCCTGTTCTCAGGGATCAACAAAACCTGCTGCAGCTCCCCATCCAGATCCTCCCTTATTCTGAGTGACAGGCACCACCCCGTGAGATACCTACAGAATGTCATTGAGCTGCTGGAACTGCTCCATGGCTTCAGGGCACCAGCACTGCTCCCTCTTGCTGCTGCAGCCTGCACAGAGCGGGCCCTCTCCTCCACCCTCTTCTGGGTCACTCTCCTGCTCAGTCTCACTCATGCTGCTTTCACACTCGTTTGTTCCATCTTCTCCTTTCTTCCACTGCCGCATGTATATCCTGAACGTGCGGCTGTAGAACTGCTGGATCATCTCCTTGAAGGATTTGGTCGTGGAGAAGAACAGGATAGCTTTGAACATGGTGTAGACCTTCTCCTGCAGCGTCTGAGCGCCTGTCCCCAGGAGCAGGCCTGCCTTGGTCCACTGCTCCAGGAGCTCCAGGCTGTTCAGGTAGGGCTCCAGGCGACACTTGAGCAGAATGAACGCATCCAGGAGCAGCGCAGCACACTGGGGCTCCTCGGCCGTGTTCTCATACTGGCTGATGCAGTTCCAGAATTCGGGGGCTATATTCGCCTGCAGGTCAGTCTGCAGCACCTCGATGAACCACTCCTCCACGATGGAGTGCAAGTCGTAGCACTGCAGCACGTCCAGGGCTGCCCGGAGCTCGGCATCCTGCAGCGGCCCCACAGCCTCGGGCCTCGGGGCTGCCTGGAATGCGGAGGGGACACGAGTTAAGCACTTGACGGAGCACACAGGGACTCTGCTGTCAAACTGGACCGGGGGGATGCTGCTCCTCCATGGCGACCTGCCGGGGTCTCAGCTCACCGCTGGAAGCCCAGCGCCCACCTCCCAGGGCTCACACCCGCACACATCATTGCTGTCCCTGCTGGTGGCCGCTGCAGGACACAGGTGCTGGTGGGAATGCTGCGAGCCACCCTTGGGTGCCTGAAACGCCGGGCTCTGAGGCAAAACCCTTCCTTTGGCCAACGCCAGCTCCCTCGAACGGAGTGAGAGCAGAGCCACAGCGCGGCCGAAGAAGCTGTGGCCGTTTGGTCTCGATCCTGGTTGGGGCGATGGGGAGAGAGGCCGGCTGGACCCGCGGCCCTTCCCTGATAGCCCCCAGCAGACACCACCCCCGCACACCCAGGAGCCCCTTCCCCTCCTCCTCGGCCCCAGCAGCTCTGGCCGTTCCTCCCCCGGCCCCGGCCGTTCCGACCCCGACCCCGGCCGTTCCTCTCCCGGCCCCGGCCGTTCCGCCCCAAGCCCCGGCCGTTGCCCCCCGACCCCGGCCGCTCCTCCCCCGGCCCCGGCCGTTCCTCTCCCGGCCCCGGCCGTTCCGCCCCAAGCCCCGGCCGTT
>VZRV01003389.1:643160-664443 GCA_013398115.1 Falcunculus frontatus
TGCGGGGGCACCACGCGGCGCTGCGGGAGGGTGAGCGGGGCCGGGGGGCGAGCGGGGCCGGGGCAGGGGCCGGGCAGGGTGAGCGGGCCCGTCTGACCGTGCCGCCCCGCAGGGCTGGCGGAGCTCCGCGCCCGGCGGGAGGAGCTGAGCGGGCGGATCCGGGCCGAGGAGGCGGAGCGGGGCCGGCTGCAGGCGCGGATCGTGGCGCTCTCCCGGCGCTTGTCCGACACCAGCGAGAGCCTGGCGGGGCTCCGGTCCACCCGAGCCCACATCGACCGCACCATCGCCGAGATGGACACGGCCTCCGGGCAGGTACTGACAGCGAGCAGCGCTGAGGGCGTTCAGCCTGGAGGAGAGGAGGGGACAGCGCAGTGTGCAGCTCCCCTCGTGAGGGGAGGAGGAGGGACGGCAGCGATCTCTGCTGTCTGTGATCAGGGACAGGACCCGTGGGAATCATGGAATCAGAATATCCTGAGGTGGACAAGGATCGCCGAGTCCAACCCCAGCCCTGCACAGACACCCCAAATCCCACCCTGGGCATCCCTGGCAGCGCTGCCCAAACGCTCCTGGAGCTCTGGCAGCCTCGGGGCCGTGCCCATTCCCTGGGGAGCCTGGGCAGTGCCCAGCACCCTCTGGGGGAAGAACCTTTCCCTGATCTCCAGTCTAATGGTGTGTCAGGGGAGGTTTAGGATATATATATATGTGTGTGTGTGTGTACTCAGGGTCTGTATTTACCTGAAGGTGGGTTGGGAGCACTTCGATGAACCACCACTCCTCCCTGGGTCGTAGCACTGCAGCCAAAACAACGCCCCGGGCCCGGGATGCAGCTCTGGCACACACACCCCACCACGAGAGGGTGGGGTTGGGGTTTGCTTTGGTGCTGCTTGGGCTTGGGCAAAGTTTATTGTCAAAATATATCAAAAATGGCTTTTGGAGCAGACTCCTAAAAATGACCATCTCACACCAATAGTTTGGGGGGAAGGAGGAAACCAGAGACATGACACTGACCCAAAATCCCACCAATTCATGCAGGTAACAACGGTGCTGATGGAGCTGTTGGCCTGCCACACTTCCTGCCCAACATTTAATGTAGTTTCTTTCATCTTTAATGGACTAATGTCATTAAAAGAGTTGAATTGTTGGGGCAGTCAGGGGTGGGAAGGAGGCAAACAGCACGAGGGCTGGCACTGTCATTTTGGTTCCTGGGACAGCTCTACCCTTTCACCTTCCCTGTGTGTGTTACTGCCAAGCTCTCCCAAAGTCAGTATTTTCCCATGACAATCACTTTTCAGATGAAGCTAGAGATGCTTTCTCAACCTCCTTCAAGACCTGATGGTTTGAAGCGAAAGGGGAAACTCACATAAAAATTTAAAAAGCTTTAAAATTATGTTGTAATGTACACAAACAAACAGCCCCTTTGCAAAAGAGACCTTACCTGAGATCCAAGTCACACCCCCAGCCTACACATGAATTCCTGTTTATTGAAATGAACTGACACTCACAGGAGGTAGAAAGAGGTGGTGAGGAGGAGATGCTGGTGTCCCACAGACAGAAACCAGTGACAGAGTTCCTTTCCTGGGGATGTACATCCCTAATTTGTGATCACTCCTTGCCTTTTGCCAGCCCCCACAGGATTTCACCTTCCTTCAGCACCTCATCCTGTGGGGCACTTCCCTCAGCTCCTCTCTGACCACTTGTTGATTTCCACAAACTCACATGAACATAAATTATTTTTGGGACTATAAGCATCACATTTGGTTACAATTGTCCACTGTGTTAAAATTTTTAACCAGTGAGATGGACAGGCAGCAAGGTCTCCTAAATATGTTGTTGCCTAGAGCATAGTAAGCAGGGATGTTAGATTATGTACACACTGAGCTAAAAATAGGAGAAAATTAATAACAGATTTAGCCTGACATAAGGTCACTATAGATGTGAGTTAGTCTTGAAGCCAGAAAACCAAAATGTGCAGTTTTAACTGTGGAAGAGAGCTGAATCTGGGTCAGCTGAGCACAATTTAATACTGATCTAAAAAGCCCAGGCACCAAATCTCCCTTAAAAAAAACCCACCCAACCAAAAAACACCAAACCAACCAAAAACCCCTCAGTCTGCTTCAGAAAGTTCTCTGCCTCGTGCTCTAAGGCAGATAAATTGCTTAAGGCCTTTCATATTCAGAATATGAACACAAACCAGAGAAATTTCCCCACAGATATTCCCACAGTGAGACAGGATGATACATCACCAGGAATTAGAGCCTGAAGGGGCTGGAGAACCCCTCTTGCTGCAAAGCAGATCAGCTGAATTGAAGGGAATTCATAAGAGAAACAGTTTATGTAAAAATAAGCTATTTTTATTTCTTTCCCAGATACTGGCCAATTCTCAGACACTTCTAGATGTCCTGAAGGAGGAAATGGGGGATCTTGGTAGAGCCATTGAGCCACAAAGCACTTCATCAGGACAACGACTACGTCTACAAAAGCGTTCCTAAACTTGTTCTTCAGCCTGGGAAGTCCTGTTGGCCAGGGAGAGCTGCTGTTGTGGTACAAGAATGCCACATTTAATAAAAGCCTTCATTTTGCAGAAGTAAATTTTCCTTTCAGACGTGCTTTGGTATTAGTCAGAGATCCACTAAAGCTGATCCTCGAATGCTAGAGATCGGGGTAGGCATTTACAAAAAAAATACCCTTCATTTTGAGCAGAGTGATCCTGAAGCACATCCTGGGAGGTGACTGACCAGCTGCTCATGCTCCTGCCCTCGGGACAGCACTCACCCTGCTCTGCCTGGAGGGAGCTCAAGTACCTGGGCAGGGATTAGAGCACGAAGCCGGGAAGTGCAGAGGAGCGCTCTCAGTGAGGTGTGAATCACAGCTCCAAGGTGGAGCAGGATCACCGGGGGAAGGAGCAGAGAGTCAGCAGCACACTCTGCACTCCCACTCCCCCGAGCTGTCCTGCCCACAAGGCTGCAGGCACAGAATTAACTCACATGAGTACCAGAGCAGTGTTTGAGCTGCAGGACAGTCTTGGCTTTAGCATTCCTCATGGATCCATAGCAGAACGAAGCCAGGACTAGTTCAGACACCTCGGCCCTAATTTGAGTTGAAAGCAGCTTTGCTTTCCCACCTGCAGTTTTGCTAGAAACAGAGCTGCCTTAAACTGACCTGGGCTTTTCCACAGGGAAAGATGCTCACTGCAACCTTTTCTGCTAGAAAAGCTGTGCTGAAAACTCACCCCTTAAATCTAGCAGTCACCAGCAGTCTCACATTTTCCCTCATTCTACCCCCATCTCAGCACCTTATCCTGAAGTATTTCATTAATGGGAAAAGCCTTAACACATGGAATTCCATGGTCCTTGTGTCATGTCCCAGGCAGGTGCACTGCAGACACATCCTGCTCCTGGCAAGTCACACAGACAGCAGGTCTCAAATTAGCTTGGAACGGACAAGGAGGTGCAAAGTGTTTCTTTGTGGCCCCTCAGCCAACATCTAACAAACTACTGAGTAGCTCATCTTTTTTTTTGTTTGTTTGTTTGTTTTTTTCCATTATCTTTCCAAAAGTATTTAGGCACCCAGGGCAGAAGGGAACAGCTACAAGTAGGTAATGTCCTAACATTTAATCCTGTGTTTTTCATCAGAACAAGCTTCCCCTGCTGCTACAACACGCACCAAACCAAGTGCAAGGTATGCAGAGCATTTTCAGTTCACAGACCAGTGTCACTTGAGCAGCCATTCATCATCTATATGTAATAGACAAATCAAAACCCATCAAATCTCATCAAAGATACCAGCCTGATCCTTTGGATCACACCCCACACCGGGGTACCACTCATTCCATAAAGCCCAAAGAGGCTGGATCTGTTCCCATCACATCTCTTTTAATCCCAAAGTACAAATCACATTAGCAGCACTGCTCCATCTGTTCCAGAGTGCAATTTTGACCCTGAGTTTACAGTAGTAGAAAACTTGAATGGAAGATTCTAGCAGATTCCTTTGCATATTGGCTGCATTAAACAATTACAATAGAACTATAAAAATCCTAGAAAAAACAAAACCCACATTCCTTGTTCAAGTTCTGCAGAAGGAGTGAAACTGCCCTCCTGCGCTTTGATTAGAGGAGCAGAGCGACCGTGGCTCGAAGGAAGCAACCAAGGGAGATAAATCAGATCTGGAACAAAGCAACAAGAGGAACTGGCAAACTGGAGCACAACCAGCAGTTCCCAGAGACTGGATGTCAGAGTTGGGAAGGACAGACCAAAGCTATGGCCAATGTTTGGGAATCTTTAAAAGGCTCAAGACAGCCTGGACACTTCTCTACTGATTGGTGCAAAAAGCTAAAGGCATTCATTGCTCTTCCCATCCCTCTCTCAGGGTGTTCAGTGAATTCCACAAAGCACATAACTGGCACATGAATTCCATGTTTCAGTGAAACCAGAGCCAGAAACATGCCAAGGACAAACCATGAACCTTCAATGGTTTTCCAAACTGACACCCAATGTGTCAAATCCCAGCCACGCTGTGAACCCACCTAACTGCCCAGTGCTCCAAAACTCCAGAGCCATCCTCCACTGGGGACAAGGGTTACAAAAGCTGTCCAGACCCTGCACAGTGCCTAGCCTCAGATAAGCACTGAGAAAAACCAACATCCATCGCGGGATTCCAGATGTCCTTCCCACACTTGCCTAACCAGCAGCTGATCTTGAACAAGGAATATGCAAGGCCACAGGCAGAATAAATCATACGCCTCGAAAGCAGTAATTCGGTCCCAAAATCCAGTGCAAATATTCTCCGAGGATGCCCGAGAGCATCTGGTCCACCCTTGGCAGCAGGATCCGGGGACAGCCGCGGTGTTTGGGTGGCGGTTCCCGTGTGGACGCGGCGGCTGCACTGCCCCGTCCTGCCCAGCAGCCGCTGCTGCAGCACCGCGGAGCAGCCTCAGAAATAGAGCGCAGGCTCGCTGCTGAAATCCGCCAGGCCGCCCTTCTCCGCCGGGGTGAGCTGTGGGCAGAGCACAGGAACCCAGAGCACAGTCAAACCCAGCCCAAAGGAGCACCCTCACCCTTGGATGGTGCCTTGGCACCTTGCCCGGGCCAACCGGAGGTGTTTTGTTTGTCCCCCCCTCCAAACGTGCTTTAGAGCATCATAAAGTCCTGCGATGGTTTGGGTTGGAAGGGGCCTTAAAACCCATCTTGTTCTACCCCCCTGCCATGGGACACCTTCCACTATCCCAGGTTGCTCCAAGCCCCATCCAAGCTGGCCTTGGATACTTCCAGGGATCCAGGGGCAGCCGCCCTGTGCCAAGGCTTCACCACCATCACAGGGAACAATTTCTTCCCAATATCTAATCAAAATCTCTTCTCTTTTAGTTTAAAAACATTTCCCTTTGTCCTATTACCTGTTCATGTAAAAAAAAAAATTATATATATAAATCTCCCTCTTTTTCATAAGCCCTCTTTAGGCCCTGGAAGGGGCTCTGAGGTCTCCCTGGAGCCTTTTCCTCTCCAGGTGAACACCCCCAGCTCTCCCAGCCTGGCTCCAGAGCAGAGGGGCTCCAGCACTCAGAGCATCTCCATGGCCTCCTCTGGACTTGTTCCAACAGATCCACATCTTTCCTGTGCTGAGCACAGTGTGCCACCTGCCTTGAGTCCCCTTCACACAGCCGGGGAGGGGCAGATGTGTTAGTGGCAGTGGGACAGTGTTGGTCCCTGTGGCAGTGACACAGTTCCTGGGCAGGAACACAAACGCAGGTGTGCAGGGAAAGGCACATCCCGTCCCATCCACCGCCCAGAACAACCCTCACCCCAAAAGGGAGCACAAGACTTATTTATAGCCTCACCATGACTTGGTTCCCATGGGAATCAGCTTCCTTTGAGAGGGGTCCCTCTGCAGCAGGACCCTCATACTTCTGCTCCTGCCACTCGCTGAACTTCACGGAGTGCTTTGGGGTGTAGCTGGATAAATCTGCTGGAAGGAGAAAGATGAGGTAAATATTCCTCACCACCCCAAAAAGAAGTGGGACCAGGATCCCAGCAGGGACAGCCTGGAAGCTGCCCATCTGCAGCTCCCTGTTCACCTCTGTTAGCGTTTCCCCCTACATGGAGCCCCTTAAGGGTCTGTAGGAAACGTGGACAGTGTCAGACACTACCAGAAACCCCTTGGTGCCAACACAGCACCTCACTCACCTGAGTTAGGTGTACTGGGATGCAAAGTGCTGTTTGGGCGTGGAACATAAAAGGTACGAGATTTTTCCTCCGTTTCGGAAGCGTGTCCTTCCTCTTCCTCATCCTCTTCTGCCAGGGAGCTCTCTGAGGGGTACTCAAACATCGTCTGCAAACTCGTCTCATTGAAAGAGATCTTCATCTGGACAACAGCAATGGAGAATTATCAGAAAGAAGCACAAGAACCCGCTGATCCCCACGCTGGCTCTGGCACAGGCCAGGGCCGCCCCTGGTTTGAAGCAGCCACTGCAGATCCCCCCCATCCCTCCCCAAGTGCCTTGGTGGATTTCTTGCCACGCTGAGGGAAATCCCAAAGGCAGAACCAAATGGATGGGATGGAGGCAGGAGGCCCAGGGGTCTGGAAGACCTCTGGCTTTGTGCCCTCTGCCATCACCTCACACTGATGCCCAGCAGCCAGGAGGAGCTGCCACCACGTCTCTCATGGGAGAGACAAGCAGGAAAACATCCACACGTTGGAAAGGTGACACTGCTAATTCCTGATAACTTCTTTGTGTGTCCAAGCTCCAGAAAACAGAAACATCCATGATCAGGACTCCAGTCTTGGAAGGACATTCTGGCAAAGAGGTATTTAAGCTACACGAAACAGGGCTTAAAACCAGAAGTGAGAAGAAGGAAGCAGCTAAAGGAGAGATGGTAACAGCTGGTAGCAGACAGGGAAAATACTGGACAAGGGGGAGGCCTTAAAGGGTCTGGTTTGAAACCAGTTTTATGTAGTATTGTCACTAATGACCTTTCCACGGTCACTGGGAGACTGAGAAATGAAAGCGACTCAAACATGAGTTCATTAGGGAAAACCAAAATTTTATGGTCATGAAGAAAACTGGAGAGCAAAAACACTAGAAATGGAATGGTGTTTAAGAGCAACCCTTGCACTAAGAGAAGTTCATAAACTGTGAATAACTGAGGAAGAAAATTTGGGATTGGCTACAGGACTGTAATCGTCATTAGGATGCTGCTTAAATAAAGCAGGAATGAAGCAAGACATTTCTGCTGGAAACAGGGACTCCTGGCTCTCTCCTCCCTGTAATACCCAGCAGGTGGTGGAAGTAATTCCAGATGTGCTGTTCCAAGGTGAAAAGAAAAGCTGAGGGCAGGGTTTGTTCCCCTGCAGCCCTGCCTGCCCTAATCATTATCTACCGCTGCGCTCCAGGGATCTGGTTACAGCTCACCTCAACAGGTGCAGAGGAGATTCACTGGCAAAAACTTCACACCAGCAAAGGGAAGGTGGAGAAAAAGCGTAACAGCCCTTTGTAAGTACTCCAGAAAATAACCACCAAGGAGCAGAGAACTGCTGATGCCAGCACACAGCAGACAAACAAGGAGGAGAAGCTTGCCAGGACTAAGTTCATGCCAGAAGTAGGGATGTATTTTGCCAACACAGATCAAGGTTCAGCTGTCTGAAAGGGTGTTGTGATCCCTTTACTTCTAAACACAATTAAAATTCAGCTGATAGGGCTATAAACAGAATGGAAAGGACATAACAGCTTGTGACAGGAGCCAGATGGTTCTGATCTCTCCAGATGCTGTGTAATGACTGGCCAGGAGCAAGTGCAGCACATTTATCCCTTATTTTCATCATACAGAAAATCCCCTACAGCTGGGAAGTGGCACCTGGCCCAAAGCAGCCCTCAAGCACCACGGTGCTGCCCAGGTGCTCCCATTTCCTGTCACAGCAGTGGTGGGAGCACTGGACTGATGCTGTTGGGAGCTGCCAAAGTCACACCTGGATGTCCCCAAGGGCCAGAGCAGCCAGCAGGTCACAGAGCCACCTGTGCTGCCCATGGACAGGAACCCTGGAGCTCTGGAGGGATCAGAGCAGGACAGGGAGCATTTCACTGCTGCTTTTCAGCAGAGCAGCGAGGGGTGCTTAGCTTGAATCTGGGTAACAGAGGGAGCAGCTGCACACTGCAAACCCGCAGCTGGAGCTCTGTGCTACTCTGCCCCAGGGCAGGATGGACCTTGGACACAGGCTGGCTCCCTTGCCCTGCTCCCAGGAGAAGGCAGGATGGAAGCTGCATGGAGAGAACCAGCTGCCTTTCCCCATTCCCTGCCCCAGGCCTGGCCAGAGCCACTCCGAGTCTCCCCAAATGACACATGGGAAGAAGAGTGATTGTATTTCAGAGAAAAGGGGTTGGAATAAAATGGTCCTGAAGCTTAGAGCATCCCAGTTGCTGCTCCCTGAATTTCCCATCCCTTGCTGCTGACCTAGATGCTCCCTGATCCGAGCCAGGCTGTCACTGCTCACAATGTGGTGTCTGTCCTGTGGGGATGAGCTGCTCTGCCAGGCACGAAGGCCACGAGGGTGGAGGTGCCCAGGGCTCCTGGAAGCTCAGGAGCTATCCCAGAACCAGAAACTGCACACAGGTCACTTACCAGTGCTGCCAATGGCACTGAAGGGCAAGAAGGACTTGGCTAAACACAGAAAACAAAGGAGGAGAGACATGCCTTGGGGTTTAGTAAAGCTTGGGAGATGGAACTAAATGTTCCTGGTTTTCTGCTGTCTGGAGGAAATCTAAGAAAAATGACTTTGAGTCCAGTTTGGACCAAAGGTGCATGCAGTGCTGGAGGAGAAAACAGCCTCAGCAGGGAGCAAAACCAAAGAGCAGAACGGAGCAGAAACAGCCTGGAGACACCCACATCCCACACAGAGCCCAGAGGCAACACCAACACCCCAAACTCAACAGCTCCCACTCCCCACAGCCAGTTCAAGCAGGAGGCAGTGCTGGAGCCCTTCACACAGAGCAACCAGTCAGCCCCTGGCACCCAGGACACAGCTGGGGCCAAGATCACCTGCAAGGCTCACACAGGTGGCTGTGTGTGGCTCAGGGGCACCATGGCACAAGTTCCCCCAAGCCACACTGACCTGCCCTAGGGCAGATCCCACCCCCTGCTCCCAGAGCCTGCACCAGGCAGAGCCCCACGGCTGCTGAATAAAGCCCTGGGCACACCCAGGCAGAGCAAACACGAGGCACAACCAGGCACTGGCACAGGACGGACCTTGGGGCACTCAGTCAGCCCTGCCCGTGGGGAGAGAGCCCCAAACCCCAAAACCTGCTGTGGCAGCACCTGAGCTCCCTTCTCTGAGTATGACATGGTTTCAGGGAAGCACAAAGCAGCTCTGCTTGACCCAACAGAACAGGGAGGGCGAAGCATTGAGGCAAAACCAGGGGACACACGGGGTGGAGAAATGCTCTGAGCAGCTACAGAGCACAGCTGAGCACTGTGTGTGAGGAACACAGGCAGCTTCAGTCCTAGGAACCAGCTAAAAAGGAAAACCAAGAGCCCAGTCATGGCACAGACAACAGGTTTGCACAGCCAGCAGCGCCTTGCCAGACCACAGAGACTTTTATGGGAACACAAAAGGCAACAGGGGCCGTTTCTTTAGAAGAAAAGCGTGTCCCAGCAGAGCCAAGCTTGCTGGAGCCCAGCCAGAGGCCTCTGCTCAGCCCTGTCTCAGCACTGCTTCCCCTGTTTCTGCCCTAGCAGCAGTTGCCAGTTGTGGCAAGGAAGAATTTTGCACCCTTCAGCTGTAGATGTTTGCAGGGATTTGTCACTCTTTGCTCAGCTGGAGGCTTCACCCACAGCTGTGTCACAAACCCAGGGTCCAACCCAAACCCATATATATATATATATATATGGATATATATATATATAAAAATAAATACTCTGCCCAGCAATCAGACACACTGGAAAGAATAAAGCAGGCTTTTCAGGGAATATTGTGCTGTTCAACTGATAGGTTCTTGTTGCCATAGCAAAAATCATTTATTTATTTATTTGCTAGGATTTGAACAGCAATGAGTAATAGAATATCCAGGAAAGAGAAACCAGGGCAAACATTGCCCAACAAAGCGTAAATCTGAGCAGTCATGCAGAGCTCACTTAGAAAAGGGAAGTCAATCTTGTTTCAGGCTGTCAGGACTCAGGCTGCACCCAGACCAGCCACCAAAGAGCCCCCACATAGAGAGATTTATTAAAAACAAAAAGAACCAATTTATAGAACCTGACCTACAACATAAGCAATGACAGTCAGCAGCCACCTCACCCCCAAAAAGGAGGTGGGAAAGTCTGCAAGGCAGTTTTAATGACAGAGCAAAGACACGGTGGCTTCTCACACACCAGGGACATCTCTGGAAGTCTCCGGGGGTTAATCTGCATCCTCAGCTCCAGAAGCAATCTCCTTACTTTGGCTTTTCTCTTCTCCACCCATTATCACATTTGCTGCTTGGCTGATGAGCCAAAGCCAAAGTAGGGTGTTTACACCTTTTAAACTGAAACCTCTTTGGCAATCCAAATCCTCAACTTCTAACAGTCAGGAAAAAATAATTGTTTTAGGCATTAAAAGAATAAAATCATTCTATAACAGTATTCCAGCAGGGAGAGTCCGAGTCAGCATTTGATCCCCATCACAGCAGCCCAGAACAGGGGGCTGAGAAGGACTGAGCCCATCTCCCTTCTCTGTGAGTGGTTCCCATCTCCCAAACCCGGGGCTCCTGCAGGAGCTGCCATCCCTGCTCTGTCCTTGGAGGAGCAGGATGGGATGGCAAGTGGTGAAGCACAAGCTGGGCTCCATCCCTGCCCTGCTGCCATCCCACAGCACCTCCAGCATGTCCCAACCCGCCAAGTGCCTCACCAGATCCAAACAGCTGAGCAGGACCAGGGATCAAGATCTGTTCTCCTCAAGTACTAATTTTCTTCTAATCATCCTCTGTCCTCAATAATTCCCAAGTGGCAAACCCAAGGACTGCACTGACTCCCCAGGACATGCAGGGGCTGCCAGGTGCTGCTGGGTGTGATGTAAAGCAGCTTTTCACACCTGCTCAATCAAATCACAGGATCACAGAATAAGCTGAGTTGAAGGGACCCACCAGGATCACCGAGTCCAACCCCAGCCCTGCACAGACACCCCAAATCCCACCCTGGGCATCCCTGGCAGCGCTGCCCAAACGCTCCTGGAGCTCTGGCAGCCTCAGGGCCGTGCCCATTCCCTGGGGAGCCTGGGCAGTGCCCAGCACCCTCTGGGGGAAGAACCTTTCCCTGATCTCCAGCCTGAGCCTGCCCTGGCCCAGCTCCAGCCGTTCCCTGGCTCCTGTCCCTGTCCCAGGGAGCAGAGATTGGAGCTGCCCCTTCCTCTTCCCCTCACAAGGAAGCTGCCTCCTCTCTCAGCAGCACAGAAGGGTTTGGCTGGTATCTGCAGGAAGGGTGGACAATCCAGCATGAACACAAAGCAGGGGTCAACATCTCTGAGACATCAAGCACACACACAACGAGTGTTCTGAAGAAGCTCGTGCTCCTGTGCCACCTCACATCGGGGCACATTTGCTGCTGCACTGGTTGTCTAAAGACTGGGTCAAGGAGATGAAAGCACAAGACATCACACCTTGGACAGCTGAAACTGCAGCCAGCTGCAAGTGTCAGCAAGCCTGTGCACACAGAGCATCCCAGGGAGGGCTGCAAACAGCCCCCGAGCTGGGCAGAAAAGCTGCTCCAGCTCCAAACCCTTTGGGTTGGTGGATGGAGGCTCAGAGCTGTATAAAGAGGAGGGTCTAACACAGAACAACCTCCCAGCTGCCGTGGAGTGAGAGGGAAGCTCTCTGCACAGACATAACTGTTTGTGAGACTGGAAACAGAGGGTAGAAGCAGAGATTTTATGGTGGACAAAGATCCCCAAAGGGTTTACCCTGCTCTTCCCATCTGACCAGTCCCACAGAGCAGCAGATTTAGTAAAAGGAGACAGAAAAGCAGTTCATAAACTCCAAACCTCTGCAGGGACCTTCAGTTTTCCCACAGCAGCCTGCAGTCAATGATCTAGACAGCTCCCATGAAAAGAAACTTTTAGATAAAGGATTTTTGGGAAACTGAGCCATTTTCTTGGAGTTAGCAATGAGCTTGACTATGTGTCTGTGCTTGTCCTGGAAACATGGTCATGTGTCAGCCCAAATTGTTGAATAACTTCAGACAAAAACTATGTGGGCAGCCTGGAATAGTACCCTGGGGACTGCAGTAGCACCAGCACATCACCAAGGCATTTGCTATCATTGAGAAGATAAGGAGCTTTTGTGCCTCTAAAGCCTTTCCTTGACACAGGAAGAAAGGGTTTTTCCCTGACAAGTATCCCTAGGAACAGAGGGGACTTGAGGCTTGGTTCCTGTATCGGATTAACCCTGTACTGCTATGGCTGAAGCATTCTAAGCATGCCCAGAAAACTGCAGATGGCACTTCAGAAATGTACTTTTCTGTCATTCTGTACAAAAAGAAGAGTTTTGGGGAACTGGAGTTGGCTGTGACACCACAGAATCACTTGATCATGCTTTTCCAAGTGTTTCCTGAGAATAACACTGACTTTTGCTCAACCATTAACTGCACCTCAGTGAGTTATTGAGTAGAGTTAAGAGCACTAAAGATTTACAGCAGGAGCACGTCAAGGAAGCCCTGTGTGGCTGGCAAGGGAGACATTTCCTCCAGGATTACATCCCAGCTCCCAAGCCACAAGGCAAAACAAGAAAGTCTCCATTTACAAGGCAACCCACAAAGCCAGCTCTGTGTAATCAATATGCTGAAGCACATGGCAGATGGGAGCAAAGCATGGAGATTCGAAATATTAAACTCCTTGTGCAAGACACAGGGAAGTTTCAAGTTCCTGATGAGAGGTGACAGGGTAGGGACAGCCCCGAGAGTGTGTGGGGCAGGTGGCTTGGTTAACTCTTCCCTTCACTGTGCTGGACAAGGGGAGATTCCAGTGCCCACACAAGCACAGCTGGAGCCCCAGTGTGCCAGGGCACAGAGCAGCCATTCACCCAGGGAGTCCTTTATTCCTCCTCACATCTGCAGGCAGAGGAGCCAGAGCCTTCCACGGCTTAACAAGCAATTCAAAAATTACTTACTTGGCCCCTAAGAACCGGACAGATCTCTCTTACTTGTACGAAACAAACCTCATCTGAATACACAAAGGGAGCAGGATAAATAAGGTACAATTAGTGTCAAGACTTGTTGTCCTCATAAAAACCACACAGAGCTCCCCAAGAGCAGAGGATTTCACAGGCAGCTCTGAGCAGCCCATCTGTAGCTACGAGGTGCAGTGCTGGGAGCTGCCACCCACAAACATTTCTGTGCAACCCAGACTGCCCAGAGCAGCTCAAACAAATACCTGGGTTTGGTGCTGGAATGGGACCCATGGAGCATCATTCCATGGGAAATAGAGAGAGGCTGGGAACAGAATTACTTCCCACCCTGTCAAGGAGCTCATTCCAGACTTCAGGACCAAAAGGCTTCCGTGATGTGAACAGTATCACCTGCACGACAGAGTTCACGTCTCTCTTGCCCTTCTTCTCTCTTTTGACATGCAAAAGGAACTTCCTTGATGAGAAGCAAGTGCAGCAGGTTCACCAGGAGCCTCAGGGATGTGCCCTGAGAGCTGCATTTTCAGCAGCTGCAAGCGATACAACTTCCCTATGCACACAAGTGTTTTGTCTGAGATATTTCCTAAATTCCTTGCCATGCCCACAAAGCAGCAGCTCCCTTCTGCCAAGTTCCCAAGATCATCCGAAGGGCACTTCTCGGAAAACAACAGCACCAATTTCCTCCAGCCCAGATTTTCCCAGGATGTTTGTGAAGCCGCTCTGTGTGATACAGACACTTCATGTGACTCTTCCTACACAGACTGGCAAACAGGGACATCCTCCCAGCCCCACGTCCTGCCGCAGTCACTGGAAGAGGCTGGTTGTAAAGAGGTTTTAAATTCAGGTTTCACTTGGGAGGGGGGTGAGGACAACCCCTGAGGTGAAGGAGATGCTGCTGCAGCAGCTCTTATCCAGATTTCCTTTACTGCTGCTGCACCCAAAACTTAAATATTTCCATTTTCCCTACTGTTCCCCACACAACACAGACCAGCAGGACTCCTGCCCCAGCCACCCCAGTGTCCTTCCTCTGCTCTTCTCAGAACACCATGACCACGTACTGGAAAAACCAGAGCGGGAAGGAAAACCCAAACCCGAGACAAACTGAATCCGTGAGATGGAGGGAAATTATAAACCATCTCCAATCTGGTCCACAGATTAAGGGAACTGATTAGGAAAACGTTAACTGTAATCCTCGTGATTAGAGTTCAGAGCACAAAGTACTTCAAATCTCCTCTCGAGCTCTGGGGCAGGCTGAGCCCTGGGCACGTCCTAACCAGCTTCAAAGCCAGGCTCAGCTCTTATTTGCGTAAGAGTTTCTATTTTAGCCCTTCTGTCCCGTTCCCTGCAGTGCTGACAGCAGCAGGCAGGACATGGGGGGAAGAGAACCAGGGGATTTTGGGACCCTGGTCACTGCAGGGTCACTGCAGCACGAGGAGAAGCATGGGAGCGGTGAGGCCATGGAGAGCCTCAGTCACAGAAAGTTTCCCACTACAGAGATGAGATAAAATCTGACTCATCTGCTCTGCCAGGGTTTCATACAACAAAGTCCCAGCACTTCAAGGTGCTGGCAGGCAGTGGGGAAACAAAAAAACCACCCACTGCCCCACCGACAGCCTCAGGGGCAGCTTGTGAAGTGGTTTAAAAGCTGCAGCAAATTCTGATTTCTAGTCTTCAGCCATGAACATCTCAGTAAAAAGAATGAGCAGAATTAGCAAAGGGCAGGGAAATGGCCCTGTCTGGGTGAAAGAGCCTGCTGCCATCTGACAGCTAATGGAGATCATCTCCGCAGGGGAGGGACCGCACTTCATCATCCAAGACACTTATTTCCTGAGCATGACTTATCACTGCTGACCTCATCTCCTAAAAATGCAATAATACATCCATGTCAGATACTAGCACAGCCCCTCCTTAAAGGTGGCAGATGAATCTGCCTCAGAAGAGCACAGCCAGAGACAGAAAATAGAAAAGGAACACGCAGTTCTCCAAGAGCTAAAGAACACAAATCTCTGCCCTGACCCCTCCAAAATACAGAGATGACATAATCAAAGGAATTTTGGCAGAAATTTTTTCTTCTACCACAAGATTAATTTACTTGTGTTATGGTTAATTTACTTGTGTTATACATTGCAAAAGAAATACTTCAGGCAGCCACCAGTAGACTCCACACTGTGCAGACTTGCTCCAAACAGGTCTGGGCAACAGCTGGAAACGTTGATCCCTGCCAACATCCCAAGCCTACACCCGGTTCTCACAGGAGATCGTCTCCAGCAGAACTGAACAGATGGAAAACTACAGAGCAAGAAGTTCAGCAGGTTAGACCAACAAAGCTGCTGCCCATGATGAAAACTGAGGGGTATTTAGAATAATTTTTTTAAAAGACTTTCAAGTGGGAATTTGGAAGCCACATTCAGGCATTGTGCAGCTCAAAAGATTAGGACACGGACTGTGGTAAAGCCCGTGCAAGCTGGAACTTTTTGAAGTTCAGCTGAACATCTCTGAAGACAATTTAGCTTTAGACTCCCAACTGTTTGGATCCCACCAGCCTTGTTCCCGTAATCCCTGCTCACGCTGGGCTGTGCCTCGCCTGCCAGCACACGGCAAACTGCCAGCTGTGACAAGCACAAAACACTAAAACCATCAGCAACCTGATGTCTGTTGGCTCTCAGGTCCTGTTATTCACAGGGCTTTGGGTGGCCTGGCCAGAATTCACCTTCCCTGCAGGATCCTGAGGAGGTAGCGGACCCTGCAGAGGACAAACGCGCTGTGACTGGGGATGCACTGCACGAGTGACACACTGAGGGAGCAGGGTCAGGGCACGTTCTGCACACACAGGCAGAGTCCAGCCTCCAATGAGAGGAGAGCCTGAAGCCTAAAGCCAGCTCGTGGGGAGCCTGGCTGGCTCTGCAGTGCTCTGTCCTCCCCCAGCTTTCACTCCAACATGCCAACCACATGTTCTGCAGAAACCCAGATTTCTATCTCGCCGACGCTTTATTGTACGTTATTCTGGCAGGTAACCAAACCACCACTGACTCTCACCAGCTCAGCCGAGTGAGATTTTATCCTCTGAGATCCCAAAGATCCACATCCTGCAGCAAAGTCTTCCCTTCCTCCTGGCAGGGCTATTGGGCTGAAATGCCTTTACTTCTCTGCAACAACAGAGTACAAAGATTGGAGCCCTGAGCAGAGGTCAGCAACAGTGTGCTGCATCCTCTGCCCCACTCCCAGTTTAGAATAAAGGTCAGTAGGTCTCCTTCCACCCCTGCAAACATATCCTGTGTTCTCTGAGAGCCCAGCAGCTCCTGGCACATCCCTTCGGAGCTGCAAACCCACTTCTCAAACTGAGTCCCATCCCCACTGCTTTGTCTGAACTGCTCTTGGTACCACCTGGAGAGGGCTCAAAACAGCCCCAGAGCAGATGAAGAGCCCTGAAGGGCACCTGAACCCCTGCAGGAGCACAGGAGCTCCACTCATCCAACCCCCAGGGTGATGCCCAGCCCCGCCCCCAGGGCTGGGGCTCTGCCCTCCACCTGCAGACCCTGATGTGTCCCATCATACACAGCCCCACACTGACCTTCACAGCTCCTGTCCCACCACAGCAGCTCCACAAGAGAGCTGGGAACACATTTTTTATTTCCAACACATCATCTTCCTCTCCCTCACCAAGCTCCAGCTCCAACCCCCAAAGTAACAGCTGCTTCACATATTTGAAGTTCTGGAAGGAGCAATAAAACTGTTTATCCTGAAAGGCCTCGAACCAGCAGCATCCCTCAGGCCACAGCAAGGTCACAAGTCCCACAGCCGCTGTGAGCAGCCAGGAGCAGGGGCTGGAGCTGCCTCTGTGCAGACCAGAGCAGTGCTGGACCCCACTCCCAGCCTGGCCCAGCCACCCTCCCACTCCAAAAAGCCACGGAGGATGTGGATCAGAGGACATGAAACACATCGGCTCCATTTTGCTGGCATCTCCACCACAGTCAGGCAATCAGTGGCCGGACATGGGGATGGAAAAGGAAGGCTGGATTTCTGCATTTGAAGAAAAACATCATTTGCATCTCAGAGAACAGGGGGTCCAACCACCAGGGCTGACACCCTCCTTCCTAATAAATTCTTAGCCCTGACTGCACAGGCACCCATTGATCCACAGCATTTCCAGACTGTGCTGACCTGCTGTTTATCTCTCCCAGATTCCTGCTGGGCATCAGCAAACAGTCAAACTTTTCCAAGTCCTTGAAGTTTACTAAACGCTACTTTCTTGAGTATGGAGCGTAATTAAAGACCTTTTAAAAGCAAGATTTGGACAGGAAGATGCTTAGCACAAGAAGGGTCTGTTCACCCCAAAAGACACAGGAAGCTGCTCACTAAAACCAGCCATCAGGTTTTGACACCCCAAAAGAGAAAGGGGATTGGTTTTAACAAACAACTGCAGCTCCCAGCTCACAGGAACAGTCTGTTTCTGCCCATTTCAGGCCAAAATCAAGTTTCTGAAAACCCCGACATGGCTACAAAACAGAACTCTTGTTTTTGGCTGGTTGCCTTGGAGACACAGAGTGATCTCTTGGGAAGGAACCAAGGAATGCTCCTAATACGAGCTCCTTCCTTTTCAGGCATCAACACTCAGCCTTATTACCCAGAGTAAAAGCCACAAACATCCTCTAGGTCAAGAGTAAACAGAAATCTTTCCATTTGTCCACCATCAGCATCTTCTAGACCCTGGCTACAGAGTCAGACTCTGTGCTTGACTGAGCAGGAAGGGAACTGAAAGAAAAATGGGTGTTTCTCCCACACCACATTTAATTTCACCCAGAAACTTATGTCTTTACTACTTTCCTTCAGCTGGATCTTATTTTCCGCAGGGTCCTTATTTGTTTCAGCTTCCTGAGTTCTGCAAATGCGACAGGCAGTTTCACCTTTGCCCTTTAATATTTCTCCTCTCAGAAACCAAATGTTTACACAAGTTCTCCAGCAGGATGACCCCACATACAGTTCCTTAGGGAAGAGCTGTGTGTGTCCCTTGCAGTATTTAGCACCTCCTATGCACAGCAGGGCAGTTAATGCTGTTTAAGCTGATAAGAACATGGGCACAGAAGCTCCATGACCTGCCCAGTGTCACACAAATCCACCAGTGCCAGACAAAACAGTAGTTAACCAATATCAGAAGATATTTTAGGCTGGGAAAGGTCCTCTGGAGGTCTCTAGCCCAAACTCCTACCTTAAGCAGGACTGACCTATCAGCTGCTCAAAGCTTTCCACTTGCAAGTTTCAGGCAGCTCCAAGGCTGGGCATGCCACAACTTCTCTGGGTTTAACAAACCAAAAAAACAACTCAGTCACTGCACTGGACTTGTGCTCCTCTCCCTCCTTTCAGTGCTGTTAAGAACACCTTCCACTGTGCACCATTTAATTGGCTTTACTTGGGGCTTTGTTCTTTGTGCCCCAACAGCATCCCCTGCTCAGAAAAATCAGCTCAGCTCCATCAGGAGCAGGGCTTACCCAAGTGTAGCCATCCCACGAGATTCCCTCCGTGTCCTCTGCTCCATCCTAAGAGCACCCACACCTGTAACATGCTGTATTAATACTTTCACCATTTATAACACACACCTGATTTGGTGTAACTCAAATTAACACCCCAAACCGAACCCGAACAGAGCCAAAACAGCTGCAATGAGTGCAAGCCAGCAGGTGTTTAGGCAGCAGAACAGCTCCAGTCTGACCAAGCGTTTCCCTGTAGAACAAGGAAAAACTTCAGGAGCACTGAGCAAGAATCAACACTCCTGCTCATCTGCTTGTTCTGGATCTCAAGGTGCTCGTGCTCCAGACCTGCTCCCTGCATTAGTCACCATCAAATTACCACAGGCTGCGTGTGCTGAGGGAGGAAGGGAAGCAGCACTCCCCGCCTCCCTTCGAATGAGATGCGCCCTGCTCAAAGGATTTCCTCAAATTATAATGCTCAGCGCCTCAGGCACCCGTGTGCCTTCAGTCCCTGAGTTATCTGCTTGGATTTGGGTAACGGAAATGTCCAACAACAACTCCCACCATGGAAAAACACGTCACATCACAGCCCCAGAAGTCGGGATCTGCCACCTCAGTGTGCTGCTTTCAGAGCCCAGCAACTCATGCCCACTCCTCTTATCACGTCCAGATGCATTTCACCAAGCCCTACAAAGATTAATTCTCAATTTAGTGCTCACAAGGATCTAGGCTACTCCCCAAACAGTGAGAAAATCTGGCATTCGCTCACTCTAAAGGCATTTGGAGCAATCAGCATCTCTTGATCTTCAGAGCTGTAGCTGCACATCCAGAGCGAGCAGGTGGTATAATCCTATCAAGGGGAGTTAAGTTCTTGCTGATCTCTTTCTGCCTAATCGAGACCTAATTCTTGGGCCTCTATCAATAGATCACTAATGCAGGGAAGACGCCAATGCCATGCTGCCCAAGTGACCACGGGCAGCTCAACATGTCCAACCCCTCAGACACAGCGAGCAGAGCCGGGAGGGCAAGCCCACAGCTGTTCAAACCACTCAGCTCCCCCTGATCTCCTAAATTCCTGAAATACTTTACTTTCCATCATCGTATCTCCAAGAGGGGATGGGGTGGGAGAGGCCCTGCAGTTACCACAGGGCGTATTCCACCCTCAGCTGCTTTGTGGGACAGCACCCAGTGCCCCCTCCCTGAGGGCAAATTCTGTTTAATACGCCAAGTCCCATCTCCCAGCTGTGGTCCTCAGGTTCCCTTTTAAGTTCCAGGAGACAGTAAAAGCAAAGAAAACACTGGGATTGCAAAGAGTTGCAAACTCTCCTAATACTGGATACCATGAGAAATACTAATCCCTGCCTCCTTCCTCACCATTCTGAAATGTCCTTCGGATCACTGTGGTGGAGTTCCACCTTCCCTCTCCTGTTTTCCACCAGCCCCAAGGCTTCACTTCTGAGTCCCTTTTACCCCCTGCTTCAGCCAGCTCTGAGGGCAGCCTCTGGCTCCCACAAGGACCAAACACACTGCCCATGTTCCCACCAGTGCCTCACGGAAAGCCAAATCCCAAGCAGCACCGGGCCTGGCTGCTGAGGACAGAGGTGCCCGGTTACCTTCCTCTGGCGTGAGCCCGTCTTGCTCATGCAGGACCTCTCCAGGGACAGGTACCCCCCGATCACTTCGATCTCGTTCACCGTGGGGTAGCGCTTTTTATGGGATATCCCCACTTGGGGCCCATCAGCATTCTCCACGGCTTTGCCTCTTCCTTTGTTCTCCTCCTCCTCCTCCTCTTCCTCTCGCTGTGGCCTTCCGCTGGCATCGGCGAGAGCCTGCAGCCCCGGGGCCACGGGCTTCCTTTTGGGCACAACAGTGAAGGTGCTGCCTCCCCTCTGCTGGGGGGCAGAGTGTGGTCTGTAGACGGGCACGGAGGAAAACTCCATCTCCAGGTCAGGGCCAGCTCCTCCGGGCTGATCCGCCAAGCTCCCCGTCCTCGCAGCCGGGCCAGCCCTGGGAGAAATCTCCCCGCTGTCCGGCTCCACAATGTCATCGATGTAAGTCACGGGTACCAACGGATCCAGAGGCGCCGGTGGGGAAGTGATGGGCTCTTCCTGCTCCGGGGCGGAAGCCCTCGGGGGCTCCTTGGGTGCCTTCTCTTCCGAGGGCGGTGGCGGTGGCCCCGGCCTGGCAGTCTGGGCCGGCGGCTGAGCCGGGCCGCTCTCCCGGCGGGGCACGAAGACGAAGGAATTGCGCGAATTCAGGCGCAGCTTGGCCAGCGCCTGTGCCTGCAGGTCGTGGGCTGGGATGGCCGCCAAGTCGGGCTTGGGGGCCGGGTGGATTTCGAAGGAGCCCCCAGCCCGGGGGGCTGAGGCGGAGAGCGGACGAGTGGCGCCGGTGGCACTGGGGGCCGGACTGGCACTGGGCAGGGGCGACACGGCCACTTCGGCCTCCTCCGGCTTTGGCCTCCTGGCATTGGCTCTGGCTTGGGAAGGGCTGGTGGATGGCACTGGTGGCCCCTTGGGCGTTGCGGGGCGGCCGGCGGGGACAGCACCGGGCTCGGGGACGCGGATGCTGGGGATCTGCCCCCGCGGGGTGACCGTGAAGGAGTTGGAGCTGATCTTGTGGAGAAAGCAGTTGGCCTGAGGGGCCGCAGCCTTGGGGGCAGCTGGGACCGCCTGGGGGGCTGCAG
>VZRV01003389.1:665592-737860 GCA_013398115.1 Falcunculus frontatus
GTCAGCGCTCCGCCCCCGCTGCCCGGGGGAAGGGCTCCGGGGCCGCCGGGGCAGCGGCAGGTCCCGGGCACGGCGCTGTGACCTGAGGTGGTGCCGCATCCCCGGGTCGGGGTCTGGCCGCGCACCGCCCTCCTCTCGCACACAGGAGGCCCCCGGCCCGGGACACGAGCCTTGGTGACCGACACAGAATCCCAAAACACACAAAACACCCGTATCTGCCCGTTCTCCCATCCCGGACTGGTGTGCGTGGTGCCAGCAGAGGACAGGAGCGGAAAACGCCTTTCGGGGTCACCCGTGAGATCCTGGCCACGATCGCAAGCGGAGCAGGTGCCTGGGCAGGAGCAGCCCTGGCGGGCAGGGAACCAGCCCCGGACTCTGGAGCAGTGTCTGTGCTACCCGGGCCGTCAGAGCAGGGTTTTAGGGAGAGCTCCGATGGACACAAGTGGAGCTTTCCATGGCACACGGCAGCAGAGCGGGAGAATAATTTCCCCACTTCGCTCTTTGCTGCCCAGCGAGGGTGTAGAGTCTCCTTCTCTGGACACATCCCAAACCCACCTGGACGCGTTCCTGTGTCACCTGCTCTGGATGACCCTGCCTTGGCAGGGGGCTGGACTGGATGATCTCCAGAGGTCCGTTCCAACCCCAGCTGTTCTGTGATTCAGTGATTCAGTGATTCATTGACAGCCACTTGTTGGACACCAAAGTGCCGCCGCGGCGTTATTTCCAGTCAGCGCCTGTTATCAGCCGCCCGCAGGTGTCTTTGGGAAGTGTGTGCAATCAGGAAACGATCGCTCGGCAGCGCAGCGCTTCCCACACCTCCCAAATCCTCGCCTGGGAGACTCGGGGGACACGGCACGCCGTGACATAAAATAACCTTTGGGCAGGACTCGGGGCGGTCTCGGTGCCGGAGCCGCACCCGGCACGGGCGGCTGCCGCCGGCTGCCGCAAGCACAGGTGTGTTTACGGGAGCAGCTCCGTGTCCTGCTGATAAGGCTCCTACCTTTGCACTCCCGAGCCACAACAGAGCAATTGCACCCTCTTCAAACGAGACCTGGAAATTATACCACTGGAAATAGCTTTTATTGCCGAAGCTGCCCGTGCCCAGCTGCGCTGTGTGCCCCGCGGAGCTGCGCTGCTGCGAACCGGCGCTCTGGGGAGGAGGCAGCTCTTCGCTTTTCACCTTAAATAACTCCGGGGCGATGCGAGGTTCACACATGACCTGCCGTACTCCCTCGAGCACCGGTCCATCGCGCACCATCCCCCTCCAGCCCTCGCCGGGCCACGGCGGGTGCCCGGGGTTGAGGATAAAGAGCGGGGCAAGCGGGTAGAGACATTTCCCCGCCTCTGGTGACTCATGGCTCAGGCACGTCCAGAGCCAACAATGTGCCTTTGTACTCGGAGATCTCAATGGATTTCTCTTTCGTGGTCTTGTCTGGTTGGCTTTTGAGCCTGTGTAAAGCCCGTAAATCCTGAAATAATGAATCCCACACGGTTTTGCTGCACCTGGCGCAAAGAAAACGCCTCCCTTTACGGACATTGAACCTGACATCTGCTGGTTTCACTGCATGCCCGCCTGCCTTTAGAACAAAACAATAAATCCAGCCATTATTCATCCCCTCCCCTGCCAGTCAGGATTTGAGAGCCTTCTATCATTTCTGTCAACTGCTCCAATCCTCGGCTGAGTCAGTGAAACAGTGTCAAGGGCTGGGCAGTGAGACTTGGCCGGCAAGCAGAGCTCTGGAGCTAATCCCCTGCTCCGCTGTGTTTACACCCGCGGGGAACCCCGGCGGAGTGCCCGGCTGCTGGTGCTAAGAGGCTCCCGGGAATCCCGCTCGTATTTTGGCACAAGAAGCAATGCTCGATTACAAAACGCAGGTGTGATGATGACAGGGGCCCTCACTGCGATGCTGTGATGGCAAAGTGCCACCGCGGAGCGCAGACAGAGCCAGGCACGGCTGATGTGGCTGAGGAGCTGCAAGGGGACGTGGCAAATAGAGCACGACAGAACCGGACGTGGCACTGGGGCCCGGATCTGCTGGGACAGCTCCAAGTACAGCCAGGGGACGAGGGGACAGGGAGAGAGCAGGGCCCAGCAGGACTCTGTGTGATTTCCTTAAACTCAGGTCACCCCCACAGCTCCCACTCCGGTTTGTGTCCAGCACCCACTGTGTGTAACAGAGCACGAAGGGAGAGGGAAGAAGCAATAGGGAAAAGATTCCTTTGTAACTGGGCTTCTCCAGGAAATTTGACTTTGTACCCCATGGTGCTGATTTCAAACCAGGACACATGGAATGGTTCCAGGATAAAGGATAAAGAATATCAAGACCATCTTTCTGGCCACCAGGCCCTCCAGGCACCAGTGCAGTGGGTGGAAAGGGATTAGAAGTGATTTCTGTCATCTGTCACACAGCTGAGGTGGATATGGCACGTCCCACCTCACTGTGGTGGTGGCAGCACGTGGAGAATGTCCCCAAATGGGGAGGATGGAGAAATGGAAGCTGAGAGATCCCAGGGCTGAAGAAAAATGGCTCAAATGACAGAGCTGTCCAGCCTGTTTCTCTTTGTGCTGGAGGGGCTGCAGTTACCACATTTATCAGAAGATGAACATGCAGGTGACTATCAGCATTGGAGATAAGGGGAAAATTGCAGCTGGGAGTTCAAGGCAGGGCTGCTCCCTTTGGCAATTCAGTCAAACAGGCCCGTGGGAGACAAAGTGGTTTATCAGAATTCATTCATTGCCTTCCGCCCTCCTGGGGCTGTGCTGTGTTTTGGATCCAGCCTGTTTTCCCCAGGGGGCTTACAGGCCTTTAACCTCCCTTGGATTTCTCCAGGGCTCTGTTTCTGTGTTGAGGAGGGTGCTCAGGGATCAGCCTTCCTCCCAGGAAGAGGCACAATCCCTAAAGCACTGTAAAATCCCTTAGCACCCCATGCTCACTAAGCCACAGATGCTGCTGGAACCCGAATCCCTCTGTGCTATCCCTGTCCTATCCCCATGACTGGATTTGTGGCTCTCAGATGGTCCCTTGTTTAAATTATCAGGATTTCTTGTTTTCCTCCCCTTTTAGCTGCACCTGGGCCTCTTGCCCCTCTGGAGCTCTGCTCCTGTGTGTTCAGCTGCTGCCATTCAGAGGTGCCTGGTGCATGTAGGTCCCTCACCTGCACCAGGGGTTCATCACACATAATTTCCCTCACACAGCATCTGCCAAGTGCCATTTCCTGGGTTTATAAATTCAGCCAGAGAATGACAACAAAAAAAACAAGAAAAAACCTGCTTTCCCAGAAACGTCTCTTTTTATTAAATCATGTCTTCGGCCCTAGAAACATTCGTGTACTCGAGGCCTGGTTATCCCACACAAAGCAGCAGAGCCCCAGAGAAACCTGAGGCAGCAGAGAGGGCAGAGGGCTCCTGAGCCAGGCAGGGTTGGCCCCACACCTGGACAGCAGCAGCAGCCAGAAACCACAGCGAGGGTGTTGGGGTCACTGTAACCTCCTCCTCACTTCCCAAGGAGCCAAACTGCTGCTCCAGGGCCCACTGAGACCTCAGAGATCACAGTCTTTGTTTTCAAAACTCTCCGTTAACCTCAAGACCATTTTGGCCCCAAACCAGCATGTTCCAGGCTGGGCTCTCTAACCCCAGGGCTCTCTTGGGCCCAGCATTTCCAGCTCCTTATGCCCCTGCTGTGCCTTCAGCTTCCTGCTGGGATGGGAGAGCAAGGAGGGCTCCGAGTGCTCGGACAGGTCTGTGTGGACCCAGCACAGATGGCTGCAGCCACTGCCCTGCACTCGAGCTGCATTTGGGAAAGGAGCAGGATGCTCTCTGTTCAGCTCCCTCTGAACTCAGAGAGCAGAGGCAGGATCAGCAGAGTGTTTTACCTTCACAAGGTTTGTCAACTGATCAATTCCACTTCAGTGGTCTGGGGCTCCCCCCATTATTTTGATAACATTGCTTCTTTAACTCATTTGGCTGAAAGAAACTTGCTCAGTCATCTCAGAGTTTAGGGGCATTACTGGACATAACCCCTCCTTCTCCACATTTACCAGACCCATTTTCACTGTTTCCTTTTCCGCTTGCTCCTCAGGCACTGAGTTTTCTTTTCAGAAAGCTGCTGATGTCCCCTCACTCTGCAGAACAGAGGGAGCTGGAAATGAAAACTGGTGCCTGAACTCCGAGGGGAAAAAGATCCCAGCCGGGCGCTGGCTCCCAGCCCTTGAGAGCTCAGGTTGTGTTGTTGCTTGGTATCACAGCTGAAGTCACCCCAGTTCCAGGAATAGTGTTATTAAAGAACAACAGGAAATACACAGCAGAAAAGCTCCAGCCCATTCAGCACATTTGGGTATGACTCCAGCCTGGTTCCCTGGGATGGGGAACACCAAACCTTCTCGGTTCCTTCAGCCACCCCCACCTGAACCCCAGCAAAGTCAGGTCTGAGCACAGGGCACAGCAGGGAGCAGGATCCCCGCTCAGGGGCCTCGCTTGGCTGTGTTTATCTGTGAGGCTTTTAGGGCATTTCAAAGGTGAGGGCAAAGATCCCTGTCCTTGAATTCCCAGCTCTGCACCAGCTCCACTTCTGCAGCACGTCATAGGTGGGTCTGTGTTACTACAGTGGAGAATTAGCCCTAAAAATACAAATTAAAAACCAATTATCTCATAACCCCCCACTTTTCACTGAAGCTTTCTGAATCCCCTTGATGTGCACCTGAGCTGGTCCTGAGCCAGAGACCAGGGGACGGTGGCAGTGACCAGTCCCTGGCCCAGTGACCAGTCCGCAGCCTCAGCAGCGGCTGCAGCTCAGGCTGCAGATCACCCAGGTGAGAAACATTCCCCAGCACATCCCCGCAGACCCTGGGAGGAGAGTGGGGAGCAGGGCAGGGGCTGTGCCCGAGGGTGTGGCTGTACAGAGGGGGAAAAGCACAGGAGGGACCACCCTGGGACACGGGACCAGCACCTGGGGACACGGGACCAACAGCGGCTCCAGCAGGTGCTTGGGGGTCTCTCCCTCAGCTCAGCAGTGCAGAGAGGCTCCTCCTGCTAAAGGTTCATGGGCCACTCCTGCTGTGACTATCACCAGGCCACTGGGATGCTGAGATAAGGAAGGGAGATTGGAATGCCCAATGAACTGAGTAATTGTCCCTGTTCTCGGAATATAGGACAACAACCTGTGATGGGTCTTATCTGTCCTTACCTATGTCACTTGTATGGATACTCTAAAAGCAATACAATACTGGGAAGAATTATTAGGTTGCATTAGTTCTTTAATATTTACTAAACATTAATGGAAAGAAGCAATGTAGTTTCTCTTCAGACAGATTCTTTACATTTAATGTCCACAATGTTTACTCCTTTCAGTCTTTACATTTCTCACACCAACTGGCAGTAAATTGGGCTGAAGTTATTTCTGAACCAAAGCTGCTGCTGGTTCCTGGTGCGCTCTGACAGCTCATGCACTGCCCCAGCAAGAGGTTATCTCACTATGAACTGTGCCAGTGACACAGCAGGATCACCTGGGAACAACGATGATCCCAACCAGGGTCCTGGCCATAAAACCACCCATTTACTCCCTCAGCTCCCACAGAGGAGATGATTAACAGGCTGACTCATCAGTAACAGTTTCCAGTTGACTTTGGCTTGTGTTTCCAGAGTGAGAATTTAAAAACACTTCCATGGAAGATGCAGAAAGCCAGTGATGCACCGTGGGCAGTGGACAAAATACAGGATCACAAACAAGTCTTTACAGATGACGTGGAAAATGATATCACCACTCAGTATCCCTTGGGAGGACACTGGGATCCTCGGGAAGGGCTGTCCCCAGATCCAGAGACTGGCACAGCAAAACCTAGAGCACAGAGCAACTCATCTTGACCTGAGCTGAGCTTTACCTGAGCCCACCTGGCAGTGGGGTCCAGTCCCCCGAGGAGGACATGGCCCAGCACATCCCCAGGAGAGGGTTCTCACAGCAGGTGCCGACTGGAAGGGCCCTGGAAGCATTTTCTCATTCATACAGTAATTAACATATCTTACCCTGGACTAAGACATTAATAATATCCAAGTGTGACTCCAACTGGCTTGTGAGGGGCTGAATGTTTACACTTAGACCAAGAGAGCAGAGTGAGCCTGTCATCCCACCTCCAGCAGGATTAAGGATGGGGCTGGGATTAAGGACACGCTCCCATTCCCAGATCCTGCCAGGCTGGCTGTTTAAAACCAGCATTTTCCATTCTTTCAGCCAACCCCACTCGTGCTGCTGAGGGTGCCGAGCAGCCCTGCCAGCAGAGCCTGGGAACAGAACTCCCAGGCACAGGAGCAGCAGGAGCCATTGTGGGATGGATCTGTGCCAGGATCCGGAGCGGTGCTCACGCAGCCGGACACCACATCCCTGCCTGGCACTGCCCTGCACACGGAGCTCGGGACAGAGCACATGGACACACACTGGGAGCAGGAACCCTCTGCTGAGCTCCAGGCAGCAAGTCCAGGCTGAGGAATGAAATAGAAATTCTTTCCTAAAGTTTCCTGCACAGAGGCCGAGCCCCTCCACGGGCTCAGGTGGGTCCAGAGGTGGGAGCAGGTGGGATCCCACAGCAGAGTCCTCACACGGGCAGCATGAGCTGGCTGGGTGCCTTTTGCAGTCAGAGGTTTTGCTGGAGCTATGAGGGTTTTTCTGCTTTTTTTAACACAGGAAGGGATTATCTGGGAATTCGTGTTTCCCACCCCAGGCCTGGAGGTCAGCTGCAAAGGGAAGCTGGTGGCTGCAGCATGAGCAGAGGTGCAAAGAGCTTTATCTGTTTCCACCTGTTTCTACATCCCATGGGTAACCTGAATTTACTTCTTCCCTTTCCTTCCCAGCCAAACAAGAGGAAAAGAGAAAAGCCTCTCTGAAAAGCCCTGCGCAGGACAAGTGCCACATCCACAGAGCCAATGATCCCTCAGGCCTCTCCAGCTGAGTGAACGTTCCCCTGCAGGCCCCAGAGAACATCCTCGGGGCCACTCCCAGCACGTGAGCCAGGCTGAGGAGCAGGGCTGGGACAGCTGCTGCCCTTCCTGCCACCCTCCTCTCCTGGAGGTGACACTGCCAGCCCGGGCCATAACGCATTTATCACATTTCACAGGTGTGATAACGCATTTACCCAGGCCACATCCAACACCGCCTCCAGCAAGGGCAGCACAAACCCTCACCTGTGGCTGGTGAACAGCCAGGGCTGGCACCCAATTCAGCCATCTGGGATTAATCTGCTTCTATTCAAGTGAACCAGGTGTCCCCACTCTCCTGCCCCTGCTAAAGGCAATTCAGAGCACGCAGGAGCAGCAGCAGCAATTCCCTGGTGGCACAGGGCAGTGGGGATGGAGCTGCTCACCCCTCACCCAGCCCAGTCACACGGAATTGCCAGCGGCACAGGAGAGAACTGGTTTCAGACACACCCCGAGAGCAGGGTGGTGAGAGCTGAAGGAGCAGGCAGGAGTGGAATGACAGATTGTCCTGTGTGCCCAGCAGCCACAGCTGCCCCGGGCAGGGCACTGCAGGGAGCCCCAGAACCTCCGGGGGATGCTGCAGGGGCCCAGGGAGCTGAGCCCATGAGTGCTGCCCTGGCATTCCCAGGAGATGCTGCAGGGGCCCAGGGAGCTGAGCCCATGAGTGCTGCCCTGGCATTCCCAGGAGATGCTGCAGGGGCCCAGGGAGCTGAGCCCATGAGTGCTGCCCTGGCATTCCCAGGAGATGCTGCAGGGGCCNAGATTGTCCTGTGTGCCCAGCAGCCACAGCTGCCCCGGGCAGGGCACTGCAGGGAGCCCCAGAACCTCCGGGGGATGCTGCAGGGGCCCAGGGAGCTGAGCCCATGAGTGCTGCCCTGGCATTCCCAGGAGATGCTGCAGGGGCACAGGGGCTGAGGAACACACTGGGCCTCAGAGCTGTCCTGGCTGGGACCATGCCAGGCTCATCCTTTACAGCCTGGTCTGACTGAGGAAGTTCCAGGCCCTATTTTTACCTCTAAAGTTTAAATAATAACAATTTTTATTTTCCTCTGCTGACCCCTTTCTTTCCCAGCAGCCACCTGAAAAACTCCACCAGTGAAAAAGGGGAATAAAAATGTTTTCTTCTGTCACCAGTGGTTAACTCCAAGGACGCTGCCACACACAGGACATCAAACATCACAACTCTATTCCAGTCCCAGCTCTGAGAGAATTTCATCTCTTTAGGCAAATGAATGCTACAAAGGAAAAAAAAAGTTCATGTCATAAACATCACAAGCTATGAGGAATATAGATCTTTGGAGGGAAATGCATTCATCAGTTGTCATTACCCTATAAACTGCACCAGGAGAACAGTCCATAGTGTCCATTCCAACACACACCTTCCCACAGGAATCACTGTACAATCTACCTTCTACTTTGCACCCCAAGTACTACAAGTGGTCAGTGAGGATATACAATAGTTCTACAGAGAAATCACTCAAGTGGATACATAAACGGGCCCTTTGGGGGTTAAATAAGATTTTCAATAGTTTCACAATGCTACATTCATGCTACCAAGTTCACGGAATTGGGATTTGAGAAAGAGGAAGGAAGAACAGTTTGCCTGTCTCCAGTTAGGAGGTGAAAGGGTCAGAAAGGGAGAGAGTTTTGTGTCAGCATTTTAATCCTCCCACAACTATTTCCTTCTCCAGACAACGTGACTTTGTGCTTTCGTTGCACCTCTGGCTCCCACCTCTCACCGCAGAGCTGGTGGGAGCTCCAATGTTAAATAGTAATTGGCATAAATTTGGGGTTCTTTTTTTTTTCTATCAGGCATTTTCTTCCAAAAGCTACAGACTGGTGCCTGTTCTCCCCTTCACTTCAAGTCTGGTTAACCTGACTGAGTCCGGGGATGAGACGTGGCTACCAAAGCTCCCAACCAGGGGGAGGCAACAGCCCACACCTCTCTGTGTGGCTTTCAGTGACTTTAAACCATCCCTCTCCACCTATTTCTCTCCTTACTCTATGTACATTATTTCTTCAAAAGTTTTGCTATAAAACTGCTCTAAATGTAAAGGGTTCAGCAGTTCTAGCCAGGGGCCTGCTCCCCAAAATTACAACCACAGGTATGGCACAGGGGAAGGAGGACTCTACAGATCAGAACACCTAGTTCTCTTGGTAAGTAGTTAAAAGAAGATTTGTACATGTATTTTCCTTCACTTCACAATCAAGAAATTTTAGATACCAGGAAATCAGGAAAATAAGGTAATCCTTCCCTGTTACTTCCTTTGTTTGTGAAAGAAATAACTTGTGTCACCTCCCAGAATTGCCAGTGACCTACACAGACTGTAAGTACTATTTGTCCTCTGAAAGGACAGCAGAATGTGAAAAAAGCCCCATTCCCAAAATGGAAAAAGCACCCCCTTACCTAACCAAACAAAAAATAAATAGATTCCAAAAGGTACCATCAAAGAGCAAGTACAGAGCTGGGCCCTCAGGCTGCTCTGACAGAGCTCGGGGTTTTCTTTGTCCTCACGGGAGGGGGCTGAGCAGCTCAGACCAAGAAGCAGGTCCTGTAGCAGGGGACAGGGGTGGGGTCTGCACAAACAACCGGCAATCAAGTGAACAGAGGGAAGAGTCAAACTCATGCTCCAAGGCCGTGCTGTGTCCCTCCAGAAGCATTTCTGCCAAATGCCTCTGCGCTCCCCACACAGGAAGAGAGCTCCTCTCCCAACACACAGCAAAACACTGGCATGAACAATTAATTACCATGGCTATTAATTTCTAGATCATTTTTATACCAAAGCGAGCCTGACCGAGGCTTCCCAGCCAGGTCCCGTGTTTCTAACCTAAAGTATTTCAGCAAAACTAAAGTCCCATAGTTTTGCAAGCAGCAAAATAGAAAGTAATGAAGTTGTGGCTAACTGGAGGAGAACTATACATTCGTGAGAGCAGGTACAGGTAGTGCAGCACAGCTACTCTGAAAGGAAAGAACCAAACCAATGCAGCAGACATGCAGGGTCTGCTAACTTATGTTAAAACCATGTTTGCTGGTGATTAAATATGTCTACAGAAGATATATTACCATTCTGAATATATTTTCAAGCAGACCAAAAATACCTCATCTATTGGTTATGGTGTGTTATTTTTAACTAATTAAATATCAGGAGGGATTTTACCCCCTCCCTCGCTATAAAAATTGCACTTATTTTCTATTAAACAAAACAAACAAACAAAAAAAGAAGATTTCAATTCTATATCCCAGTATATATTCACATGGAAACGGGATCATCTTGCTCTAAGCTTGCAGGAGTAGGTGTAGCAGTCCTTGCTCTCCAGGACTCCCAGCACAGAAGGTCTCACCAGGACAACCCCCTGCTCCCTCTGTGCTCCGGTGACTTCTTCACTGTAGTGCATGGGTTAATTGGGTTTGTGTTTTTTTTGTAAGAAAACCTGAGCTTCAAAAGTCTTTAAAAGGACCTGGAATCAAATCTGGCCCATTCTGACCCAAAACAGCTCAGTTCTGCCAGGAACTCCATCCTGTCCTCGTTTCACACAGCTCCTCCTGAGGCCCCACGGCTCGGACTGAGGCCAGCGAGGTGTCATTGTCACCTCCTTCCCTCCAGTCTCTCTGGGCCCAGGAGACTTTTCCTCCCGACACTTCCGAGGGCTCCTCCTTCCCTCCCTTTAGCACTGCTGCCTCCTGTAGGGCTGTGAAGGGCTCCCTGTGCCAATAAAAAAGTCTCTCTGCAATAAAGCATGACTTCTTGGACACTGGTGATGAGCTTCCTCTCGCAAAGTCTTCTCCAGCTCATAAAATGTCATCGTAATCCAATAGCTTGGAGTGCTGGCGGGTCTTCCAGAGGCGGTAAAGGCGGAAGTCAAAGTAAGTCTCAATCATTTGCTTACCTAGAAGTGAAACGAGGCAGAGGGGTCACACCCTGGAGCACGAGGGAGAGGTGACAGAGCACAGCAGCACAAAACCCCCAGCCCAGCTGTGGGCAGGGCACAGGGAGCCATCCACGGCACAACGCTGACACTGGGCACGTGGAGGGGCCCGTGAGCACCAAACATCTTTTTAGATCTCCTCAACCACGAACAGCTCCCTGTAATCCCTTGGCAGGGTTTGTCCCCGGGGGCAGGAACTGAGCACAAAGTCTGTCTCCAGACTTTGACCTCTCTGCTCTGAGTGCTGAGGGGGGCTGGAGAGGATCAGCCACAGCCTGCATGAGGTACGGGGACTTCAGAGGCTACAAACCAAGAGTTAACTCCTTGTGAAGAAACACTAAAAATCATTAACATTGAAATTTTAATTTAAAAAATACATTTTTCTTTTAAATGACCAGGCCATCTCTGTCCTGCTCCTGTCTGTGCTCCCAGCAAGGAGTTCACAGGACACACCAGTGCCAGCTGTGCCCTCCAGCCCCTCTGACTGAAGGGCGTCTCACAGGCAGCCACAGAGTGAAGGCCAGGAAGTGCATTTGAAAACACAAGGGCAAACAACCCTGCACTCAGACAGGGCTCAAGGAGGGGATTTTCACTTGTGAGGCCTGATTAAGATTAGTTTTAGATGACTTTGCAAAGGATTACGAGGGTACACTCTTAGTGCGTGCCAGACTGATCAAGGGGATAAATTCAGACGTATTCTTCAGCCCAGCCTCCTGGAAGCTCAGCTGCTCAGTGCCTGCACACAGAACCCACTGCCTGGCCTGCTGAGCTGCCCACAAACCTGGGAATTTCCCTGCAAGCTGCTCCTGGACACATCTGAGCACGTTTTCTGTGGGATCTGTGCAGCTGGACTGATCATGCACAGAGAACTGAACAGCCTGGGCTAGAGGGAGGTGTCCCTGCCCAAGGAGGGGTTGGAACTGGGGGTTCCTTAAGGTCCTCTCCAACCCAAACCAGTCTGTGACTCTGTGATTCTGTGAACTCTGCACAGCACCAACGTGCTCAACTCCTGCACATTCCTGAGGGTGAAGGGAGGTAAGAAAAACCCAGCAGTGCTGGGGCCAGTGCCGTGGGCAGCAGAGAAGTGCCCACAGCTGAATCCTGCATGGTTTTATCTGCCAAGGACTCCAGCAAAGGTAAAAGAACACGGGCAAATTCAGAATCTGTCACTTGTGAAACTACACTGCAAATTACTGACATTGACCAGAGAACAGGAAAAATCCTGTAGCTCCTTGAAATACCTTGAGCTACAGGACAAAAAAAGGGAAAAGGGCCAGCAGACTGAGCTGTAGAATGGCTCTGATGGGCCATATCCCAGTTGCTTGTTGACACAATTCACTTGGTGCCAGTGGTCTGAGCTCTGGAGAAGAGACCCCAGCACAGCTGGCTACAGAAAAGGTTCTGCTCCAATGCATTTCCCCCACAGACTCCTCATGCCCTAATAATGACGGATTCTCCTACACTCAGCCTGGAAAGCTGCCTCCTTTGCACTGCCAGGATCCTGGGAGAGGCCTCTGCAGCCTCAGGCACAACAAACAAGGCATTTGAAATGTGAACACATGCAGGAACTGCAAGGGGAAAACCAGGGGCAGCAGCTGAACTACTTGAGGTGGTTACAAGCAAAACAAAGACCACGGCAGGACTTAAGGGAGTCAAAACTGCTTTTTCAGAAAGATGCTCCCTGAAGGAGGCAGACTGGCTGGCAAGGAAATAAATTACCTTGAGCTGATAGTTCAAGTGGAGACTCAAAGGCAACCCTATAAGGATTCATTAAGTTTTTCAGATTCTGAAATAGCTGAAAGGAAAACATGTCAGAGTTAGCAGCTGAAAACAGCAACGACTCCTGAGCACCTAGAATTGCCCACCTTTCTTCTGGAAAACCTTACACCCATGTCTCTTAGAACATCTACCTCACCAGTAAATAAATAAATAAATAAATAAATAAACAAACAAACAAACCAAGTGCTTTGAACCACTCTTCTCCTCAAGGGTTTCAGTTATTTGTCCTGCCTGCCACTGATCCTTCCTCCCCTGCCCCCTGGGAAAGGCACAACTCAGAGGGTGGTTCTCCCAGTCACAGCCCCCGTGGGATGGCACGTTCCCACCCAGCAGAAGAGGCAGGTTTAGAGCTCCCAGTATGACTCTGGCCTCCCTGGGCCCAGCAGACATTCCAGGGGTGACCCACAAGTGCCTACCTTCTCCCCATTGGGGTTTCCAAGAACATAGCAGCCCATGATGTGGATGATATTTGGTTCAGGATTGATTTTACTCATCAGCCGGCTCAACCTCTTCCAGAAGCTGGAAAAAACAGAACGCATCATTAAAAAAATCTCTCTCCTCATAGGCATGATTAATGCCAAGGATGTGAGCACACACCACTCAGACAGGGCCCAAGGTTTAGCCTGGGCAGGAAAACTGCTCAGGAAGAGCTACTGGATCTCAGACAAGGAAGAACAGGGGCAGAGCCAGGGCCTGAGGAGCAGGTCCAAGTCAAGAGAAGGAGGAGCAGCACATCGAGCCAAGGGAGCTCCAAGGTGAGGAGAAGGGAGCAAAGTCCCCCAGGAGTGCTTCTGCACTGACAGTTTTACCAAGCATCCCCTCCAGCTTCCTCTCTCCCATGTCTCTCAACAACTGCCCTTTCTGAACACGAGGGTTATCAGTGCACTGGTTCATTTCCAGGGCATGAAATCAGCAGGGAACAGCTGGAGAGATTGTTCTGAGTGAGACAACACAGCCCAGGCAGCTCCATGTCAGGCCGTGCTTGGTGCTACTCACAGTCACACCCACTTGATGTGTAGTGACTGTGAGCAGGCATTTGGTGCCTGAGGGATGTGAACCACGATCCCCTCTCCGGGGCAGAGGGTTGGAGCAGACTTTTGGGGGGCTCTAAAGCCCAGAAATTCCTCCACAGGTGTTCCAACTAGACTGCAGCCTCAGCTTTCCTCAGCACTGCCTCTCAGGGACTCACAAGCTGCATGGAGACGTTCACTTCCAAGCTCCCAAACTTTCAGCTGTGTGCTCACAGCTTTCTGCAGATCCCTGATTTATCAGCTTGGGAGCAGCTACACCTGGGATGTGTTCAGAATCGTGGATGTGCACACGTGCTGGAGAATTCCACAGCCAGTGTTTGTGCCAGAGCATGAGATTGCTGAGCAGATGTTGATTTTAATACTCAGTTCTCATGCCAACAAAAAGTTGTGTAGGAACAGGTTGGTGTACATCCTCTCCCCCACAGCCAGGCACTGTTAGCCAAGCAAGTTTGAGCCAGCACAAGTGAGTAGGCAGCAAAACAGGCAAAGCTTTACTCTCTGCAAGGAGCAGCAAAATTGCTCAGCACTCCCATCTGAAGGCTGGCATGCTAGTGAAAAGCCTCCTCAGTAGCAGGCTGGACTTTGAGCAGGCTTTGCAGAGACAAATTCCATTTCCCCCTGGCCAGAGCCAGCTGTGGGGGAACACTCTGGACTTCTGCCACAGTCACCAGCTTAGCAATGGTGTCACAGCACCAGAGCCTCAAGGTGCATGTTCTGGTTTCTGGTCAGCAAAGCCATTGTTAGTAGAAGAAATATCTTTTTTTTTCTCTTCTTTTGACAGTCTCTATCCACAGAGATGCTAAACAGACAGAAGTATAAATCTCCTGGTGACAGGGCTGCAGCACTCCATGGACGAGCTCAGCTCTGTCACCTTTGCTGTCACCCCCGAACGAGCTGTGAGCTGCTACTCAGTGCCTCCTCAGCCTCCTCACCCCCTCACCAAGCCACCCCAGCTCCCTTCACTTCTCCTGCCCCACCATGTGCTGCAAACGTTGAGCAAACCCAGCAGAAAAATGCCATGCAAGCGCAGAACACAACACAGCCACTCACAGGATCAGATCTTCCTCCTTCTCCACTTTGGCAAAAGTGGCGACTTTGTTCTTTAACAAGTACAAGTGCCCGGGGCCTCCCTGCAAGAGACAGACAGACAGATGGAAACCCCTCTGCACAGCCCCTGAGGAAACAAACCCTGGATGCGTTTCCTGTCCTGCCCAGCCATTCCCAGAAGTGCCACAAGGGAGCAGGGCAGCTCTGCACTGCGGACAGGCTCAGGGACCATCCACACACGGGCAGTGTGCTGGGGGTTGGACTCTCTGGTTTTTGCTGTTCTATGCCCACATCACTCTAGAAAGGCACAATAACAGATAAAAAACGCCTCTGTGGGTGGCTGGAGAGTAATAGGGAAGACAAGAAAGTCCCTGTCACTTGGGGATGCTGGGGGTGGGCAGAGGAGGAGCTGAGCACAGCAGGAATAACCAGGCAAGGGCTGGCACTGCAGAGGAACTGGACTTGGGCAGCAGGAGGCGTGAACAGATTGACACAGCACCAAGAACATTAAAAGTCACAATCTCCAGGTCAGCGTGCAGCAAAGCTGCTCCTCTGCAGCACTGGGCACGTGGAGGGAGTTAAGTCAGGTCACCTCCCTCACTTCCCACCGCACAGCTGCCCGGGAAGTCCACAGCTGACCACCAGGAGGAACAGCAAACTTGGGAAGGGAATCCCCAGCAACCCCCAGATCCAGCAGGGCCTGGACTGTCCCAGCCACAGCTCCAGCCTGACCCTGCTGCATCCTCTGGCCTCCAGCTCCCATCTGAGCCGTCTGCCAGGCTGGCCCACCACACACATCACCGTCACTGTCACACTGAAGCTGGATGGAAACCATAACTATGATACTGAAAGTGCTTGTTCCTGTCCCTGGAATCCTTTCTAGGTCTGTGCTGATGCCGCTTTGCCTGGGGTTCCTTGAGAGAATCAGCCCAGCTCTCGACTTGGCCTCACTAAATCAGATTTGATTTCCTGCTGTCACAGCAACTTGAGTCTGCTCTGTGTCTGGGAAACGGGAAGTGAAAGCTGTGCCTTGACAGTGGCTTTAATGGAAGTTGACTTCGGAATATTGGTTCCTCTATGGCACTTTCCCCACAGAAAAAGACAAATCTGTAACAAATCACCCAAGTGTTTAACAATTTTCATGTACCTGGCAAAATATCAGCATCTTCCAGATCTTGCAGCCTTTCCGATAAATGTTAAGTTTCTTCTCTATTTCCTCTGCAAAAAAAAAAACCACGTTGGAAAAGATGAACCATGGACAAAGTTCCAAATTAATCTTATTTCTTTACACTTTAGTCCTGAGGGCAGGAAGCTGAGCTGGCAGGGGTGCTCGGTAGATGCCATGGATGCTGTGGGGAGCAGGAAATGCCAGTGTGTCACAGGCCAGAGAAAGGATGGAACCCCACCAGACACTGCTCTGTAGTGACCACAGCCCTGGAGCAGCCCCAGCCCTCCTGGCCCTCTGTCACTGCTCCCACTCCCCACCACAGGCACAATGAACAGGCACCTGCTGCCCTGTGCCTCAGTTTCCCTGCCACAAACCAGGAGTTCAGCATAGAAAAGAGGCCACAGAACTGAAGGTTCATTACAGCAGCACATCCAAGAGCAGCTGACTGACTGTCAGGGGTCACTGGGGTGACAAAAACACCTCTGTGAGTGGCAGCTCAGGCATGGGGCAGCTGAGTGACTGAAATATTGATGGTTACATTTGCAATGGGCAAGAGATAAAGAAAGGAGGAAACGCTCACGTACCCAGGATGTCATCAAAGGTGGCGTGTTCATGGTCCTGGAAACCAAGGCAGAACACATATAAAGGTTCACTGTCACTATACCAGCTCCCTAATATTCACACAATCCCATTCCCAGGATGCTCTAAAAGCACAATTACACCAACTGATGGCTGCTGGTCACAGCAGCAGTAACCCTCACCCTAAATCACATTTCAGCACAGAAGCTGAAGACAGAACAGTCCATGAAGACCAAATCTACCTGAAGGCTTGAAGCTGAAGCCTGCAGACACACCCAAAGCACAGACTGTCCCTCAGATGCCTACTTCCCTCTTGGCCCATGTTTTGCAGCCAGCCTCTGGCTTTACCCTGTCCAAGCTGGCTGACAAACAGTTGCACTCCAAACACAGCTGCCTCTGCCACAGCAAGGTCATCAGGACAAGTGAGCAACTCTCCAAGGAAGAGAGGCAAGAGCAGCAAGGCTAAACCCCAGCAGTACTGCCTGCTGCACACTGACACTGGCCTGGCTGGGCTCTCAGTCCCACCTTCCCTTGCAATTTAAGTGATTAGGAAAAAGAAACCCATGACTCCTCACTGCTGTTTCAGACACCTGCTCAGGCCAGACTCGCAGTGAAAAGCCACAGTTAAATTAATGACTGACAGGGATGCCCCACTGCATGCAGGGTGATGGGGTTGGTGGTTCACTGCCGAGCTCCGAGGTCCTGCTTATCCCAAGGATGAGCATAAGGAGGAGCCCTAAGCCTGGCAATGCCTGCCCTGCCTCCCCTTGATAATCCTCCCACGCTACTTGGCTGGGCCTGCAGAGCCCAGAGTCCTCGTGTGCCATTTCCACCCCACCTGGCTGTTCCACCTAGACCTGAGCCCCCACAAAGCTACCCCAGACCCCAAAACTGGGTTCAACACATCCCCAGCCCCATCCTGACAGTTTTCCCAAATCATATCAGTGTTTTGGAATCACCCTAACAGGAACCAGGGAAATAAAAAAGTCTCTGTATGACTCCTGTTCTCGGCCACAGCAGAACTGATTTACTTACGTAGAGGATGGGGATGATGGAGGGGTCGTCCCTGCGGATAATTGTGGGGACATACTCTGCTTTGGGCACCTTGGAAGAAATGAGCTGCAAAGGGGAAAAAAAGGTGCAACAGCATGAATCTGGAGAGAAGAACAAAGGCCATAAAATAGTGCCCTGTTCAGATGTTCTCAAGTGTTACTCAAGGTAGCAGCTAACCCAGTCTATCCACAACCCAGTGGAAGGTGTTCCAGCCCAGAGCACCCCCAGGCCTGCCAAGTACCCCTGAATGTCACCATCTCCTTGACCCCCAACACATGAGCACACAGCTCTGCCCCCCAGGCTGCACTGGGCCCAGAACAGTCTGGAAAGGGGAGACTGGGGTGCACAGAGGATGGAGCAGCTTGTGCAACACCATGGATGGCTGTATCCCGGTGAGGATCACTCCTGCACAGCCTCCTTCCAGCTGCAGGGAGTGTTCAGTGTCTGGTGGGACCTGCACAGGGTCCAGCCAAGGGCTGGCACTGCACCAGGCACAGCAGGCACAGGGCTGCAGGTGTCAGACAGTGCCTGACAACTCTGGCTGAAGCCTCAGCTGGCTCCAGCAGCACCAGAGCCTGAACTCTGTTGTGATTCCAGGCCCCTCAGTTCCTCGCTGTGGGAGCAGAGCTGGCAGCGGTGCTCAGGTCTCTATTTTCAGGGTTAACAAGCCTCAGGCTGACCTGATTCTGTGCTGGTGTCAATCCTGCTCTGATTTGGACTAGAGACCCCTCCTTCCAGTTTTCTTTCAATGCGTTATCCCCAGCGACAACAGATCCGAACCCGTGTCACGTCTTGGTTCATCTCTGAGTGACCCTCACAGACACCTGAGGCAGTGCCTATACAACAGACTTCCCATGAAGATCCTGAGCTTAGCAGCACTGAAAGGACAGGCAGAGCCTGAGCTGGAAACGCTCACCATTATTTTTGGTGGAATAAAGTCTTCTCCGTCACATGCCATGGCTTCAAGTTCCTTTTCTGCTTCCCAGTTCAAGTCAAAGTCACCATCCAGAGTCCCGCAGGAATCCTGAAGGTCATGGCCTGCCAGAATACAGGGAGCATTACAAGGGCAGAACAGCCTTCCCCACTCCATCCTGCCTCGGCAGCTTCCTCACAAGAGATGCCACGACACTCGTGCCCTCTTGTCACCCACAGAGTGACAGACACCACTTTGGTGCTGGTGTCTTCAAACAGACAAACACGTAACAAATGAAGAGTGCACAGAGAGCTCACACGACGTGTCACAGAACTTCATCACTCTCGCAGTCACCAAGCTTGGTTTTCAAATGCTAAGTCACAACAGTCACCCTGACACTCCAGAAATGGGGAAGGAGACAGAACGCAGACAGACTCTCTACACTTCAGCACTGCCAGGCTGATAAGCAAAAGTCCAAAGACTTCAAAGCTGGTCTCCTTGTAGTAATTACTGCTCTGACTACATCTTTTGAGGGATTATAAAGAAAATCTGCCTTGTTGGTCAGACTGATCCTGGCAGAGAAGTCTTAGAGCGTGCGTGAGGACAGCTGCAACAAACACAGTCATATTGCAACAGTAGACTCGAACTTGCTCTCCAAATTGACCTTACCTGTTGGCCTTCAATGCCTCCTGGGGAAAAAAACATCTGGAAGGAATATAATTGACCATTAAAGGTTAAAAATAGAGATGGTTGCTGGACTGAGGAAAGAGAACCGAGGTGCCACTGTTTGTGCCTTTGGGGATGTCCGAGTGTCGCTGGGCAGTGCCTGGAGCCTGTCTGAACCACGGCTTTTCCATCCGCCTCCGGGCAGCTGAGGGAGCAGGGAGCAGTCAGACTGCCAAACAACAGGGTCATGTTTTGAACCTGGCCTTTCATACACCTCCCCCTGCAACCTGGGTCTTCTACAGCTAGCAGGGCCAGATCTTGTGCTTACCTGGTAGATCAGGTCATTTCATTAGTGAAATTCACTTCAACATGGGCAAACTCATATCCACCAAGCTCCTGCCTACAGGCTTGCAATAAAATCTGTGTAAAACAGCCATTCCCTTTATAAGAATACAGTGGGAAGATGCTGGCATTCCTTCCTGTAAATGAACACAACAGCATCTCAGTCCCCTCAAGCAGAACACAGCAGCATTACTGGGGATTCCCAGAGGGATTCCTGGCAGCCCAAATGAAGATCAGATTGCCCCAAGCTATCACCTGTGCAGGAAATCAAAGCTCCATCTCATCAACTGTGTTCTTGAGCTATTCCAAGCTAGGAAAGAGCTCAGAAGGGGCTCCTGCATGGGAAGCCACGTTAGCCCCACTACAGTGAAGGTAGCCTTGGACTGGTGAGCTTCCCGAGAGGTTGTTTTGGTGACAAGAGGATAAGGGATGATGGGAACAGAGGGCTGTAAGAGAGCTGTACCACTGGGTACCCTTCGGCAAAATAACCTGAGGTTGGATGAGTTGTGCTCTACAAATAAATACAGGTACACACAGATGAACAGGTACATACACCTGGAGCGTTACCTGCTCCGATCTCAGGAAACTAAAAAAAGATCACAGACAGGACAGAAGGGCACAGAGGAGTTACTCCAGTGGGACTCCAGTCAACAACTGCTGGAGGGTTTGCCCACAGGAGGAAGCTCAAAGGACTCAGAACTCACTTTCTCGAGAGTCATGGAAGGAATCAGCTTTGATGGGAGTCGGGTCACTCCAGGACCTGCTGAAGCTCCTCTCACGCCGTTCGGCAAATGCTAAAGGATAAAACCAGAGCACGACATTAACAGATCCCAAAGCACCTCTGCTGCTGCCAGCAAACAAATCATCCAGCAGATTGCCACCAAAGCCACACATCACAGACTCCCCTGGGCTGGTCCTTCCACTTGCCAAACGTGAGTCCTTTCCACACAGCAGAGACAAAGTGCCCACTTGTGCACAGGATGGGACGTGGAACACAGAAAAAGGACAACACCTGATGGTCTCTCCTTAATGCACACGGCTCAAACCTCAGTTTAGCCAAGGCCATTCCAGTGTCCCAGGGTAAGTGCTCAGACTCAAGGCCTCACAGAAACATGCACTGCACAGCTAATGACACCTGCATGGCCAGAAGAAGGCTGTAGCTCTCCAGTCAGCTCTCCCTTCACGTTCTACATCCCAGTCGGAGTTGGACCAAACAGCAGGGAGGGGATGTCTCTGGGAAGCTCATGCTCTCTACATTTTGTTGCAAAAGAGGAAATCCTTCAGCCTTTGCTTGCCTGCACTCTTGTGAGCACTACTCATGGCTTTTTTTTCCCTCCCAAGGAGTGTTGTATTGTTTGCACCAGCAATTCCCAAGCACAATCCAGGGAGCTTGGCTCAGACGGCTGCACCGCAGGCAAATTCCTGGGAACTGGCAACCACCACATCTGACTTGGCAAGCCCATGTGAGAGCCATTATGCCGGGATTAACAGCCACTTAGGGGCACTAATACCTATTTCTGGTGGCAGACAGAGTCTGCAGCAGGGAACTGACTAACAGCAGCACAGGAATTCACTGCCGATCAGCATCACAAGAGCAGCCTGTCCCCTGCTGAAGTGTGTCCAGGGTGGGTGTCTGGGGAGACAAACCACATCTTCAGTTCTTCAGGTGATCTCCATCCTCAGCTTTCACTTAAATTCAGGCATTTTGCTACTGTGCACAGGAAGAAAGCTTTGAAAACATAACCCAAGAGTTCCCGAGGCAGAGACACAAGAGCTTCCCGGAGGTGAGCCCTGTCCACCTCAGGCAGTGCTAATTCAGATGCCAATGAAGACTCTGGAAAGGGCAAAGCTCTTTGCTGATCACTTCCTACAGCATATGAGAAAGGAAAGAATGCAAACTGAACTCAGCAGTGCTTTGCTGTGGGCACTCTGTAGATGATGCCTGGCCAGGGGGTGGGAAGAACAAGCTTTTTTCTCTTCTGGAGCAATCCTCAGCTCCAAGGAGCAGATTACACCACTTTCACAGCACTAAGGGAGCTGCCCAACCAAGCTATGGAGGATTGTTGCCTTCCCCAGGGATAGGGAACTGCCATTTCAGAGGCCTAAGAGGTGATTTCTTCCCCAGCGAGGCATAACGCTCCCTGATTTCCCCCTTGCTCCAATCACTTCCCTGATCCTCTTCTTTCTTCCTTCCATCATCCTCTCAGTTCCTACCAGGCAACTTTCCCCCAGGTCCTGCTGCAGAGATGGCAGTGGGACAGGGGAGGAGGGGACAGCCAGCAAGCAGTCTGTGTTGCACATGGAGCCACAGCTGGTCACAGCTGCAGAGAGAGGCCAGGCACCTCTGCTGGACTCCCAGCTGGGGTTCTCCTCACTGGCCTCCACACCAGTGATCACCAAAACCCACACAGGGGACAAGGAGCTGCAGCGTTCCTTCCATGCCTTGCACCAAAGATGTCCCACAGCCACGGCAGAGGGTCCTTGGGAACAGCCTCCAGGCTGCTGCAGGCATCCACGTGTCCTGGACACTTGCAGCCCACCTGACCTTCTTGTTTGTAGGGTAAAATGGCACCAGCAGGTCAAATCCTCTCTCCAGCCCAAAGCCAGGTCCTCTCAACCCACATCTGCATGTGACAGAATTCCCACAAACCCCACAAAGCCCAGCTCCTCACAGCCACACTTCCAGGTGCTCACTTACTTTGTGCTTTAACCCTTCGGCTCCCCACCATGCGGAGGTGCTTCCGAAAATTCCTGCAAGAAAGGCCAAACACAACCTTTGAGAAAGGTGACACGAAGCAACAGCTGGGCCCAGCAGGACTGTGAGAACAGGGAGGAAGAAAATAAAATGGAGATGATGGTCTATTTCTTCCTGGGCATTCCAAAGCTGGAGACCAGGTCCCCAGGCTGCAGTGACTCAGTGCTGGGGATGGTGATGTTTGTTGAGTGGGGCTGTTCTGAGCTGCCTAGGCTGGTGGTACAGGGCAAGTGGGATCCCACAGGGCAGCCCCCTGCTCATGGCTGCTTTCCCTTTCCTGTGGTTAAGGTTTACCTGTGCTGTATTTGCTGAGGACACCCACTGCCCGTGCTGGCAGTGCTCCCTCTTCTCACTAACTGCTCCCCTCTCTGCAGCAGGAACGTGGGGTGCCCAGGCTCTGCACGCACCATGCATCGTGGCTGTGCTCATTCCCAAACACAGCAGCTCCCAAACCCCGTCCCGTGCTGTGGGTAACCATGCAGCCCGTGTTGCTCCCCAGGCAGAGCTGGGGGACACCAAAGCAGGTTCTCCCTTCTTGCACAGCAGAGTTCAGTGATGCTGCCTGTCCCCACGGGCCTGCTCTCCCCATGTGCTGCCCTGCCCTGGCCTCACAGGCAGGTCCAGAGGGGCTGCAGAGCACACAGCTCCAAGAGAAAGCCCTGGGGAGCAGCTACATCCCAGAGTCAGGTCTGTGTAAAACAATGTCCTGGCCACTCCCGAGAGGCTACAGCAAAGGGACTCTTTGTCCAGCCCCTCCAAGTGCAAGGGACCAGTTTCTTTTCGTTTCTCATCACTCACTAGGCAGGAACAGGACAGGAACAAACAGGACAGCAAAAGAGATAGGGAGAAGCAGCATCAAGAGAAGTGTCACCTCTCCACTAACCTTATTTAGTGACTGTGGCTTAACCCCACAGTGCAGCCCCAGGATGACAGAGAGCCCAAGCACTGGGCACCCTACATGGAGTGGGGGAGCCTTCCTGTATTCTTTGTGCCCCCCCAATACACAGGGCAAACACCAGGCAACAGAGACCACAGCTGGTGAAAGGGTAAGTCACAAATTGTCTGGCTCACAAACAAGTTAGTGGGATGAGCAAGGACATGGGACAACCATGCAGATGCTTTAGCAAACTGATTGGACCAGAAGACACTTCCAGCACTGACATGAGGTTGTTCAGAGAAACTCGGATACATCTGTTCCTGTCCAGGAGATCCACACAAACACAGTCCTCACGGGAGCGCACTTAACCCACGTCACCTCCTGCACCTCCTCAATTTGGCCTGCGACCCCCTGATGTCATCAGGCTCCAAATGCAGCAAGAAGGAAAACCAGCAGCTGGGAGCAGCATCATTCCATGCCAGATTTCCATCTGCGCTTGGGCTATGAATGTTTCCCAAAGACTGATTTTATCTCTACTGCTGTGGATCACACGAGCACTTCTTCAAACACATCACTGCCCTGGCTCTCTGTACAAAGCCTTCTGGGGTGCACTATCACTGACAACTTACTCAACAACACCCAGTGTGCCTCATGGTCTGCATGACTCCATGGCAGCTCCAGGGTATCCATCCCAGGTACCCCTCCAGGGCATCCATCCCAGCCAGAGGGGCTCCAAGACACTGCAGTCCCACTCCCCACCCTGCAGCTCTGCCCGCAGTGGATCACCAGACTCTGCCCAGAAGTCTTTCCACTACCCGAACTCCTGGCAGCACCTCCCATATTCCCCTCCCTGGCTGCTCCTGCAGTGGGCAAAGCTCTGGGCATCCCTCAGTCAATAGGCAGCATCCCTGTGGCCACACCACACAGTCCAGCCTGGCTGGACACCAGGACTCAGCACTGAAAGGGCTGTGTGAGAACAACTGAACCCTGAAACACCCACGAAATGCTGCTCAACAAACACCCAAACCCACAGCGGGTTCTCCTCACCCCCTGGAGGAGAGAGCTGAGCTCTGCCAGCAATCCCTGCAGCCAGAACCCCAGCACTGCTGTCCCAGCTCCTCTCTGGGACACGACAGACACTGACAGGCTCCCACTTGGGCCCCACCAAGGTACGCAACTGCTCCTGCACTCACAGCCCACATGAACAAGCCATTTGCTAACCAACATTTGCCTCTGCCTAACAAATTCTGAGAAATCTTTTTAAAGATACACTGTCTATTTGTTTAGAGTGTCTTTAGTCTGGATTTTTATTTCTCTTTGTTATTGATGAAAAAACTCACCACTCTGAAGTTGCTAAAAAAAACCACTGCCTGGCAATTTCTCAGTTAAGAAAACCTGATGTTTTTCTCCCACTTGGTTTTGAACAGTGCTGAAGTGATCATGGCAGTTCTTAACCAATGACACAGATGCTGTGTTATCCTTTTTAGTAAGCTGCCATGAGCCTTGGCACATTTCAAAAACCAAACCAGTTCTGATTCCTACTGTAAGTGACCTGCCATAGGAAGCCCGCGGAAGGAAACCAGGTCCTTCTGTAATACCTGAAAAACAAATCAGTCCCCATCCACTTTTATTTCCCTTCTATTATTGAAAAAATAAAGATTTAAAAATAGACTTTTGGTGACTAGAGATGTCAATTTTGCCTAGGTCTCAGATTTTTGAGGTGCATTTGTAGATGCAGCAACAGCACATACAAGTATTCATCTAACCTCAAACAAACTCCTGCCTCTGGCACAGGAGTTGGAACTGGATCGTATTTTAGGTTTCTTCCAATCCAAGCCATTCTGTGACGATATGAAATTCCAAGTTGGAATGGGGAAATTGTGTCTTTAATTCTTAAAATACGTATTTTTCTGCCTGAGACAAAGATCGTGTATATTATATCTGGAAGGTTAAAAGCAACTTGACAGTGTTCTTTAAGAAGAGGGAGATCAGCTATCCTGAGCATCAGTCCCCTCCACAGCTCCAGCAGAGCCACTGCCAGTGTCCCCAGGACAGCACAGAGACAGGGACAGCCACGGTCAATGCCACCAGGGTTCGGTGCTGACCCCAAGGGCCCATGCAACACCAGTCACAGCTACGGGAGGGAAGGGGCCCTACCTCTGGATAAGAGCTGCAGAATCATTCTCTCGTTTCCGTCTCTTCCTCTCTGCGTAGCCCCTGAACGCCCTGGGAAACCATTTCAAGCCATTAACCAAGTCCACAGCTTGGAACTGGAGAGGACACGGGACACACAGAGGGAAGCTCTCAACAACAGAGGTTGTGCTGCCCAGGGGCCGGGCAGCACCGCGTGCAGGTCAGGGCCGGGCAGGGCACTCAAACCACAGCTCCTCACTGCCTAGGGCTGCTCCTCAAGCATCAGAACATGGCCCAAAGGAGCAACCACCATCCCTGCTCTGGAGAATGGACCTGGGAGCTGCAGGCACACCCTCTCTGCACACCAGGATCAAGAGGGACAAAGTGTGCCAGCAACTGAGGGCTGCACTCGGAGGATGAAGATGGTTTGGTGGGATCCACGTAGGCCTTCCAGGTGTAGCCACCTAACCTCCTGCCAGCTGACAGACAGCCCTAGCACAGGGAAAGCACGAGTGAATATGATGGACAGGAGAGGAGAGTTTATCCAGGACGCCAACAGACAAGGAGATAAAAAAATAAGATTATACTTACGAGATGCTAGAGATTCCAGGAGACGCAGGGAAAAAGAGAGAGAAGAGGAATTCATTAGTGCTCAGCCCGAACCAGCGTTCTGAGGGAATTCTCACTCCAGAAGGAATAGTTCTTGTTAGGTGGAAGGAAATTGCTTTTTAAATTAAACATTTCTCAGTGGTGAGACTCCTCCTTGACTGAGCTCAATCCTCCCTGGGGCAGGGCTGACACGTGGCTTGGATGCAAACTGAGCTCCACGTAGACCCAGAGCATGTGCAGTTGTACAAGAGCTGAGTGTGGCCTCCCAGGCTGCACCACCACAAACTCCTGGAGCAGGGAGAGCTGCTCCCACCATGACAAACACTGCTGAAGCTGGCTCATGCTGCCTGCTCCATGAAGGGAAGAAGCACAGAGGGTTGAAAACACTGGAGCAGAGGTCAGGGGACCTGGGGAGTCACCCCAGCACCTTGGGGAGGTGTCCTGAACTTCTGGAGGTGTTTCTGTATCACTTCTAGAGGCAGCACAGAAGCTCCAGAAATGTTAACCAAGGAGCCACGTCAGCCAAGGGAGTTGTGCTCCTCACTGCTTGCCACTTCCCTCAGGGCACCATTTTCCAAACCAACCCCACACTGGCCTTCAAGCCCTGTGAGCTCTGCCATGGGCCACCATCCTGCAACAGATTTGCCCAGAAAATACAAATTCAGACAGCAAAGGCTGTGTCCAAATGTGCTGATTTTGCACATGGTTTGTGGGTCAGATCAGAATTGTGAAATGCCATTGAGTGTTATCAGCCAGTATTTTTAAAGTGGTTTTTTTCTGGGGGATGCAGCTACCCCACTCCTCAACTCCAGATCCAGCCCTCCCTGCATCAATCCTTCCAGGTCTGATCCAGTCTGGGTTATCCCAAGAGAAATAATCAGCCTCTTTTCAGGATTTGGGAAGGGAAATGTGCAAGGGAAAGAAGAAATGTCAGAGAAGCAAGAGTACAAAAAGGACACCAGATTAGACAAGAAGAAAACAGAGAGAGCCAGAGAGCTGAGGGTGTCCCAGACATTGGAAGAAGCACACAGGAAAAAGGTGACAAGGCTGGAGAAGGGCCTTGGAAAGCAAAGCAGTGTCTCATTTTCCTCACTGCTTGCCTTGGTTTTCCAGTCAGGTAGGAAATACTTGAAACCAGGAAGGCAGCACTCCCTGGCAAGCCAGGTACAACCTGGAAACGAGGCTTCCCTTATTCTCTTCAGCCCTTTGAGAGCTGCCTCCTCCCAAAACACAGCACCCAGGAACCCGCATGGAATGTGGAGGGAAAGGCTCCTCCTAACTCACATCCCTCCATACTTTGCAGGGATTTTACTGACACCTTCTCCACACGTGCAGAGCTGCAGGGCTGCACCTTATCCCAGAGGAAGGCACCTCTCTGGAGTAAGGGTTGCAGGGCAAGCCTGGAATAACCTTCCCTTGGGAAGCGGGTGCAGCAGAAGCAGCTGGTGGAGGGTCTCAGCTGGTGATCCCACAGGACCCTCGCTCTGGGCACAGTGTCACAGACAAAACCAGGGAAGCAGAGAAGAGCTGGGTAGCCCAAGCAGTTAAAGAAGGTAAAACCAAACAAATGAGAGCAGTAGGAAAGAACTAATAAGCGGGAAAGAAAATTAACAAGAGACAAGTTTCTCTCTTTCTTTCTTATCCCTGAACAGTGATGCCAAACACACAACTCCTGCTCCAGGCTCTCAGCTTTGAGCAAGTCATGGACTCTGAGGTACAGAACAAAAGCCACAGCAGTGGTTTCACTTACGCTTGCATAGTTGTAGTAGCAGTGTGAAAACTGAAGAGGTTCTCTTTTGGGAACCAGGTTCGTATGGGGACATCATCTGCAAGAGAGAGAGAGCAAAGCCTGAGCACCCAGCAGGCACAGACATCCTTCAGACAGCCACATTTCCTTCCCAAGCTCTTTCTCTCAGCACTTTCCTTCCACATCTGCCTGGACTGAACAGGAGTTCGGGAGTCTCATCCTCCTCATATAAATGCACACTGCCACCGAGTGTTCTGTAAATTCGTGCTAAGCCTGTCTATCAGGCTACTAAGTGAAGAATAAAAGCTCTATCTTAAGCATGGAAGATTAGAATAATCCAGGAATTACAGATGTGACATTTGAACTAGAAAAAAAAAAAAAAACAAAACAGGGGAAAGAAACACTTTTCATTAAAAGCGTTTTCCAGCCTTTGCCTTTTCCTTTATACCATTAATTTCAAATGTCCCATTCCTTCAGTTCTTTCTGATACAGCCCAGTAGAAGATGAAAAGCATTTACCTTCCGCTCAGAACAGTAAGCCTGAAATATCCTCTCTTTTTCTGCCATGGAAGTTTCAACAAACCCCTCACACACCTGCTCCTGCTGACTTGGCCTTCAGGAGTTCCTCTGGTTTGGAAGTCAAAGCACCCATCAGCTCCAACAACCCGCAGGTAAGCGAGCTGATTTAGTCACCTCTGTTTGTAAACTGCCCTGCCCAAACCAGTTGTGGATTTTTTCCTAATTCCAGGGGATTAGGACACCACATCACCTTCACTGAATGACCACTAAGACAAAAAGCAAAATAAGTCACCAGTTGTGTGTGTGGTGACCAGGAGGAGGAACCTGCCCAAGCTGAGGCTGGAGTCAGGCAGGCAGGGAATCAGAGGGGTGTTGAAATCCACTGGCACAACACTTGTGAGATCTCAGTGGACTGGATTCCTGGGGTTTGGGGCTACCTGATTTTTCATATTGCTTCACACCCAATTTGTGGCTGCCTTGCCTAATGCCTTGCCCCATGATGCTGATTGTGCCTTGCTTCAGTCATTCAAGCCTTCAGATCTGATAATATCTAATATTCTGGCATTGTCAAGCTAGTTTTTAATTCACTTTCGCTGGCCCAAGCCCAGTCAAACTCCACATGCCCACTGCAGGCATAATTACTACAGACCAGCTATCTCACCAAATGTTTTGTACAGATCATCATATCCTACAGATTATTCCCTGAAAGTACAGAAAGTGGCTGCAATTACAGATGCAAAAAATGCTAACTGCAGCTGGGGAGCCTTCCTTTGAAGTGCAGCTTCCAAGAAATCTATAGAAAGCTGTACCAGACACTCCTTCTCAGCTCACAGTTTACGTCAAGTCTTGTTTAAAGGCACTCCAAGGAAATATGTATGTTAAATGAAACTGCATTCCAGTATGCTAAAGACTTCTGATGCAGTCCCAAAGTCTGCTCTCCTCCAAAACACAGAGACAGAAGCAAAGCAGAACAACTCAGGCTGTAAATGAATTACTTGTTTGAAGCCTCCAACCCACAGAAGTGGCGAAGGAGAAGTTGTACAAATTCCTTTTTAGCCAACAGTTCTGTACAGGCTTCTCGGGGACTACTCATCTCAAAGGACTGACAATCTCTTAATGTGTTTTACAGCTTTTAAGCCACTAGCTTTGGTTCAAAGCAGAGCTTATGAACAACAGCTAACATCCTTAGGAGGCTTCGCTTGCACCATTGCTGGGAGCTTTCTCTCCTTTTCTCATAGACTGGAGTTAACTTAGGAAAAATATCCCTGCCCTCCACACAGCACTCAATGGAGAATAAAGGATTTGGGACCCTTCAGAGGGCAGAACATCAGCACAGGAGCTCACAGGTGGGGACTGGGCAGCAGAGCTCAGCTCCAGAGCTCACTCGCTGAATTAAAATTCAGATTATGGGTATGGCTGTTGCTGCCAGGAGCAGGCAGCACATCCTTACAGGCCAGGCAGAGCAGCTTGTTCTCCTTTCTTGTCACCATCAACTGTGAGGAAACAGTGGAGGAGCCACGGGCCTGGTAAGGCTGGAGGGACACTGCCACCACATCCAGCATCTCCAGCCACTTGCCACTGCACCCAAATCCCAGCACCTCTGTCCAGGAGTGGATGTGTCTGTATCAGATGCTGGGAGCAGCCCAGGAGATGACAGCTTGTACTTCCCTGGAACGGTGTCAGGCATCATAAACTCAGCATCAAAATCCATATTCAGGGATGGCAATGGGGCCTGGCTGCTCTAAGTGTTGGTTTGCAGCAGCAACTTGTCATGAAAATGCAAACAGAAGCAGCTCTGTCAGGTGAACCCCTGGGGAAATGAGCCTCTCCTGCCTCCACTCCTCTCTGCTCACTTTTCCCTGCTAGCCAGGCAGAAAGGACATGCCAGGGAATTCTTCTTGCAAGCCCTATTCCCTGAGAACATTGAGCAGGGAAGAAAGGAGGCAATAAAGTCCAGTATGTTTTATCTGCTAGTATTTATGGGAAGCCCATGAGGTGGCACTACATGAGTGGCTCCCAGCCCTGCAAACAAACATTTTAGGAACACGCAGAAGTACAGAACACCATAACCAGAGCTGAGGCTCCCACAGAGCAGTTCACAAAGATTTCCCCTGCCCAGCGAGAGGCAGAGAGAGGATCTGAACTGCCTCTGGGAAGAGCATGGATGCAGGGCTTTGATAGAGTCCTTCCTCTCTTGCTCTTCCTCCACAGAAAAGGAGCCCACGGAGCTGCATGAAGGTGTCATGAAAACCACCCAGAGCAGCTGCTGATGACCAGGAGCTTGGACAAGCTGGCCTCCAACTGAGTTCAGCTTATTTCAAACTCCTCCTTAGACAATCCCCTTCCAGGAATGCTGGCCCAAGGTACCAGAAGGGCCCAGAATCAAAACCCCTGTGCCGGGATAAGATGGGTGTCACCTTTGGTATCACCCAGCACTCACTCACCCGACACTCGATCGACACTGTACATCCTCTCCAGCCTTTTCCTGTGCCACCCGGCCTCGCCGGGTGGGTGCTGCTCCAGCTCAATGGACTGCTGGGAAGGGGCAGCCAGCCTGGTGCAGTTGGGGCACTCCTTGGAGCCCTGGCGGCCGCCCGGCCAGGCCTTGCAGTGCCGGACGCCGTGCGAGCCGCCGGCGCCGTGCGCGTGGTGGCCGTGGTGACACTCCTCGTGGGCAGCCCCCTTCATCACCACCAGTTCCATGCTGTCATTCTCATGCTCCGACAGCATCGGCCTCTCGCCGGAGATGGTGTAGACTCGTGGCTTCGGGCCCTCGCTCGGCATCTTCTCTGCCTGCTCCTCGGTGAAGCTCCTCTCGAATTTGCCGTCCGAGATGACCGAGAGCCTGCGCTTGTTCTGGGCCGCCTGCTGCATCTCAGGGGAGTCCTCCTGCCCGATGTAGGAGTCTGCTAGCAGGTGATCTGAAATGAAAGGCATATGTTCCTCAAAGCAAAGCCCCACAGACACTGGCAAATTCAGGAGGCTCTTTGCTACTGCTGTATAGGGGAGACAGATACAGGAGGTCCCCACAGGAAATGTTTCGGATGAGCCTGTGCCCATCGCCACCTTCTAAACCCCCAGAGCAGGCAGTGAAATGAGAGATATTTCTCAAAAAGAGGCCCAATATTTTAAGCATGTATGGCCACCAAACAAGGCTAGAAGCAAAGGCAGGTCTCGTTGCACAGCCTGAAAAAGCTGCCATGCAAGACAGCCCTGGTTCAGCTGCAGCCCTGTTCAGCCACACGAGGGCTACGGAGCCGGTCACAGTCTGCAGGACAATGACCAGCACCAACTTCTCCAAGTGCCAAATTCTGAGTGTTCGGTGCATTAAGTTTCTTCAGAACACTGGTAAAGGGGCAAACCAACAAGGTTTGGGGTTTTTTTTCCTCCTGATTTTCTGCCAGGTGGTTTGACATGAAAGAAATGTAGTAAGACTTCAGCTGACAGCTGCAGCACAGCACCCCGCTCCCGGCACACCCCGGTCTCACAGATGGCCACAGCACGGCCCGTGGGAGCTGTCCTGAAGGAAAACACAGCCGCTCCCTTTGTAGGGTAGGAAGATCGAAAGGAGAGAGGCCCATGAGTGCAACTATCTTTGGAGCCCACACACTGGATGAAGTGCCAGGAAATCTCAGCATTTCCATGGCAATTCCATGCATGAACCAAACAGTAGCTCCCACCCACCTGCTAATCCTTTTTCAAGTGGCTGTTAATTACCTCTTACACTTCCCTTCAGATGGGAAGCAGCTCGGGGACTGGCAAAAAGGCTCAGCAGGGAATGCATTATTTATGTGACTACTATCAAAAAAATGAAGTCATTAGTATCCAGCACAGACAGCAGCACTTAAAACAGAGGCAGAAAGCAAACCCAAGCCTTTACTTCAGTAGATATTTAAGGAACATAATTTCTTTAGCTACTGAGTCATGACCTGGAAGAACTCCTCTGCAATTTGAAGGCTTGGCTACCTTGCAACTGGCCATGAAGTGAAGGAGGAAGAGGAGACCTGCCTCTGGACAAGAGTGGTGGTGTATGTGTGTAACACGAACCTTTCATTGCTGCCACATTCTGCTGCCTATGAAGTGCTCCTGTGCCCCTCTGAGAGGAGCCCTCCCAAGCTGAGGCCATACACTGTCAGCTTTTGAATCTGAAATCCATCCCGGAATGTGCTCACGTTGCCCAGGGCCTCTCTCCTTGCTCGGTTTGCAACCAGAAGCGAGCTGGTACAGGTACAGGGTGTCACCCTTGTCTCATTTTTCTGCTTGAGATACAACTTCCTCCAGCACCACTAGGACATAAATCGGTCTCTGGCCACTCTGCTCAAGAAGTGACTGTCAGGGCCGTTCAGGCTGACACAAGTCAGGTTTCCTATCATTTGTCTCCTCACAGTCTCTGGATACTGGAGCTGGCAGCTGTGTGACTCCTGGAGCTGGCCAGGAGGAGACACTGTAGGAGTCCTAAAGAAAGAGCTGTGCCTTTTGAACCTGCAGCTGATGCTCCGCCCAGGTTTCACACAAAGTCAAAAATCCATGCCTGGATGTAGTGAGGGGTAGTGCCCCTCAGATACTGCCTGGGTAATGTGAAAGGCTGGCAGGGCTCTACTTGCCCCATGATCAGTGTGGACATCTGCACCTGCTCCAGGAGGAGGCCGATGGACAACAAGGTCCATTCCAGTGGAAGAAGGTGCTCCACGGGCTGTCATCCAAAAGCCTGGACCCACCTGCAGGGTACAGTGTCACAGAGCAAACAGTGCAGAGAGCAGTCACAGGCTCCAAAGTCTCTCCAACCACGTGTCACTCCTCAAGAGGCAGCAAGTCCCCTGCATCTGCTCTACAGCAGCTCAGATCCTCCCCAGCTCCAGGATTAACTGTGCTCTGGAGTGGGCATGTCTTGGGAAAACACCACCAAATGACTCCTCGAGATCTGCCAAGATCTGTGCTCGCTAATAGTGCCAAGCAAACCATTTTTAAAATTAAAAACAAAGGCCAGCTCTAAGTACTCGTCTCGACTTGTCAAATTTACTAATCTGTGTGGGCACAGTGACGCTACAGATTTCTTAAGACACCACAAAATCGTGGCTGACAGCTGCCCCTGTTCCTCCTGAAACTGATACTTGTATGGAAGATGCACAGCCTCCTCAGAGGGAACACACAGGAATGTCACCTTCACTCACACACTGACAGCTCTGGAATTCAGAGATCCAGGAATTCCTGAGCTCTGGGATCTACGGCTAAACGGAAAAATGAAGTCCCCAAAGCATAATATGCCTGAAAATGCTGAGGATCACAAGAGCAAAGAGCCCAATTCCGGTCTCTGTTTTATAAGCATTGAGATCTGTTCAGCTCCATAAAATTTACAGACATGTAAGTGGGCCACAACTGGTTTCAAGTAAGAGTCAATCTTTTACTGAAATCCTGGCAGGATTGACCAGATATATTTGACATAAACTACCTACCTGATCTAGCATACAAAATGTGAGGACAATTCTTTCTTCCTATCTTACTTGTCCCTTCCTCAAGGTGTTTTCACTTGTACTTACGTAGGAGTTTTCATGATCTACACTACAAAGGGCTGCCAGCACACCAATGTGCTTTCTTTTTGTAAAACAATTGGATAATTCTTCATTTTCATTCAATTTAGCACCTTCAGTAATTACACATTGGAGAAGCAACTTCATATGCAAAGGGAATATGAAGCTTTATTCGAGAGTAGTCGTTAATAAAGAATTTATCTACAGAAAAAAAATAGTGTGGAAGGAAAAGAGATTCAAACATCCATCATAATGAATTATTGGCCTCTAAAACAGAATCCACACCATTTCAGGAGCCTGTGCATTCACATACATGAGGTCACACACACCAGCTGTATCACCAAGACGTGACCAGTGACCCTCGTCTGTGCTTGCAGCAAACAGGATTCAGGTGCCAAAGCACTGCACTTGTTGCCACGGCGGCATTTGAGGTTAATAGTTTCCTTCTGCTAGGAAAGAAGTCAGGCTGGCCCAGGAATCAATGCTGAATTAGAGCTGAGCCACAGGGATGTTGGGTGAGGAGAACCAAGGGACACTAACGGGAGCTCAGCAATGACTGGAGCTGCCTTCTGGAGTCAGCTGCAGCAGGCTGCTGTTAACACCCTCGCCTCTTACTGCTGCTCCCTTCTTTTCATTTTGACATCGCTCTTGCCACCTCTCCCACTCCCAGCTGCTTCATCAGCCTGCCACGGCAGCCCTGGCCAGCGTGACTGGGCAGCCTGGCACAGCTCCCTCCTCTCCAGCTGCTCCGATGGAGCTGCCCTGGGAACGACTCTGCTCCCCCACCTGCCTTCAGCAGTAACACCTTTGTCTCACACAGCCGCAAAGCTACTTAGGACCAGATAAATCAGGTTCCTCAAGTTCTTTTCATCTTGATTCCTGCTCTACATGGATTTGTTGTGCACGAGGCACTGAGCAGCAAGACGAAGGGAAGAAGACCAACATGCTTGATTTGTAGATCACGTGTCCATTGGTACCAGAAACATCCAGACGGCATTTCCATCACTTCCCTGCCTCCCCGGGCCAAGTCCAGCAGGGCTTGACATCCACTCCTGAGGGCGAAACCACTTCTCATTCCCCTTGTTAGTACTTGAACACACATCTTTTTGTCTTTTTGGCTTCACTTGCTCCTGTCTGACATTTCTTTCTTCACCTTCCACGCAGCACTGCCCAACACAGGGCACATGCACGACCAAGGACTCACAGCACTGATTATCTGTGCTGGGCAACTGGTGGTGTCTTGGGAAGAAAAGAATCCACATTCTCAGTACATGTAGTTCCTGATAATTAGGCATTTATTAGTATTAGATACTTACAATACATCCTTTCTCATTCAGTAACTCTAGCTTGAGCACTCACTCTGACTTAGGGAACCGAGGAAGGACTTGCACATTTTTCCTTTCACTGCCACCACGTTTCTCCAGAGCAGGGAACACTCTGGGATCAGCCCCAGCTGACCGATGCCCATCCACAACTGTGGAGCCAAACTCCTATCTGCTGCAGACTGCCTTGTGACCTCGTGGGATGAGGAGTTTATAAATCAAGGCAGAATACAGCCACAAGGCATAGACAGAACCTTCAAATTTATTCCTATATTTAGCAGCTAAACTGATGATTAAAGCACCTTAGATTTAAAGCCTCCGCTCCAGCATCAGATGCAAAGTGGCAAAGGAGAATCCAGATAAACCCTATTAAAAGAACATCTGTCATCTCGGCAAAAAAAATTTCAGAGAGACAGTTCTCTCTTCTCTGTTCCTCCTCAGCTGGAACTCTCTGGACAGTTTATGACAATTAAGTTCCAACTTTAAATGAAAGAACTGCTGTAGTCACTGAAGATGAATGGAAAGTTTTTGGGTGTACAGCACATAACCTTGCTCATAGAAGTAGGAATGAAGTTAATGATGTTTTTACCTTGCACCAGGAGAAATCCAGGTGATTCCCTCACTGAGGAGAGCAGAGAGGTGCTCCGGCCAGAGCTGAGGGCACTGCAAAACCCCTAACAACCATTCAAACAGCACAGCTGAACAGCTTCTCCTGGAATCTCAGTTCCAAGAGCTCTCACATGCCTGTCACTGCCCCTCAGGTGTGCTGGCAGGTCCTGGTCCCCTCTGCTCCTTCTCAGAGACACAATTCAGAGCTTCCCTCCATGCCAGCTCTGTTCTCCCAACACTGTGATCCCCAGCACAGGACAGGCAGCCCACCCTGCTGGGCTCAGGGCTGAAATGTGATCAAGAAATAGTCATGGGAAAAAATGAGAATTTTGTTCAAGTTATTGAAGCATGAGGCAGGGATATAAAGATGAGAGATAACAACAGTAAAAAAGGTCACAGTGGCATTTCAGCCATGCAGTAGCTTCAGAGCCAAGTGAGTACATGGAATCATAGAACAGCTGGGGTTGGAAGGGATCTCTGGAGATCATCCAGTCCAACCCCCTGCCAAGGCAGGGTCACCTTGAACAGGTGACACAGGAACATGTCCAGGTGGGCTTGGGATGTCTCCAGAGAAAGAGACTCCACATCCTCCATGGGGACTTGTACCAGAGCTCTTTTTACCTTCCTCATGCTGAGAAGGAACTTGTTGTGTCTTAGTTTATGGCCATTGCCCCTGTCCTGTCACTGGCACCACTGAACAGAGTCTGGCACCATCCTCTGACATCCCCTGGAGATATTTATGTGCATTAATCAGATCCCCTCTGAGTCTTTTCTGCTCCAGACTAACCAGACCCAGCTCCCACAGTCTCCTCTCATATGAGAGATGCTCCAGACCCCTCATCACCTTTGTAGCCTCCACTGGACCCTCTCCAGCAGCTCCTTGTCTTTCTTGAGCTGTGCACAAGGACATGCACAGTGTTCACTACGGGTTCCCCTGAGGTCTGACCAAGCCAGCCCCACCACGGGTACCCCAACCCCACTGCTCGTGAGGAGGAATGTCACACACTTCCCTGCAAAGCCACAGGGAACAGGCAAAGGCTGCTTCTGGGAGGGAGCTGCTCTTAGAAACCAGAAGGTCACTTAACTATGACAAAACGGTTCCAATTAGTCTTCTCTGCTCAAATGGGCTTTGAAAACAAACAAACTCAAGATAGCATTGACCTGGCATCTCACAGGTGAGTAACCTTTTAGTCTGGCCTGTAACATTAATGTGAATAGATGAAATTGCTACTGTGAGACACGACCCAAAGGAGCAAGTGGCAGTTCCGTCACCGGCCTCGGCATCTCCATGGTAACACCGTGACCTACGTCTTTGTTCTCTTTATAGGCCAACAACGTATTCCCCAGCAAGTTTCAGGATACACCCACACCATGCTTGCACTGGCGGATGCTGGAAGCGGCCTGAAGCCCTCAGAGATTTCACATCCCTGCTCTGTCGTGGGCTCAGGCCACCTCCAACTCCCTCCAGAGCACGGGCTCTTCCTAAAAAGGCCACGTCTGCCTCATCAACACAGGGATACACCGAGAGCAGGGGCAGGTGCACTGCTGGGTCTGTCCTGGGGACAGGACAAACATCCTCTAGAGAAAAAGGCCAACCTGGTGCTTGCCCTGAACCAGGCTCTGCTGGCAGCTCCACAGCCTGAATGTCCCTCTCAGAGCACTGAACAGCTGCAGCTTTACTTGCTGGTGGAACAGAAAGCTCAGCTCACAGGTCCCTCAGCCTGAAGCACCTGTGAAGCCTCACCTGGGCTTTCTCCAGCCCCGTGCCAGTTTCTGGCAGCATCAGGAAGCTCCTCTGTGTGTGGCTGCTCCCTCCACACACGTGGCTGATCCAGCGGTGGCTCCACACCCGGCACAGGCACAAACATGGTTTTGCTCCTGCCACCCCTCCCCACTGCCACTTGGCTTGGGCAAGCTCACAAGGGCCCTCTTCTCCTTACACACTCACATTGATGACTGAAACATCATGCAAAAAACAAAGGAAAGACACAAAGATGACTTTTTTTGAGCCTAAAAAGAAGCCCTTTCCAGTTTCAGGTAACTGCCCCCTTTGGTCGGTCCTGATGCCAACCAGTAGCCATGCTGGTTTAGCAGGAGCCACGGAGAATTTGGATCAAGGCCTGCTGGGCAGCTCTTGCCCAAGGCCCATCACCTCTGCAGCACCAAGGACACCTTATACTTGATCTCTCCCTCTCTCTTGCTTCCCACACAGCTTGCCCAGAGCAGCCAGTCACAGCGGGCAGCCTGGTGCTGCATCCCACAGCCCCATACTCCAGCAGCAGCAGCCGCCCTCCCAATAACTCATCCAAGCAAAACAGATCAAAAGAGTAACAGGAAAAAACCCCCCACAGCTCCCTCCTGATCCTTGTGTCTGAATACCAGCTCACCAGGATGGATCCCTGCTTCCCCAGACAGGAGGGGGTTTCTCAAAGGCTCTGCTTGCTGACCTTTTCAATGTCACTGCCCCATGCCCTGGTACCTTTTCCTCTCACAGTTCCAGAACATGGAGATAAAATCTAATGCATTATCTCAGTGGGGGGCCTCTGACACCTAGGCTGGAGAATGTCCAGAACTCCATGAGCTCTGTGAGACTCTGAGTGCTTATTTCTTCCACACTTTATTCTCTGCAGCCTTTTTACACTTCTCCTTCACAACATTTCAATCCCTTTCTGCATCTTTCTTCTAAGTCTGTCCCAAAGGACACCCACTTCTACATTAAAAGGTACCAGGAAGCTACAAAAGTCAGCAAAGACTCTGGCCACAGCCTCGGAGGCAGAATGAATGCTGAACATGGCAGAGTGCTCTTCGTGGGAACCTTCCCAGACCTTCAGCCTGCACGAATAAGCCAGCAATTAATAGAGGCAGGAAGAGAGCAGGAGATGCATCACCACCCTGGCACCAGCTCCCTCAACACATCCATATCCTGTCACCTGCAGCAGAGTCCAACCCTCTCTTTCTTTCTCGTTCCTCAAAATATCTTAAAGATCAGGGGAAAAAAATCTGAGTGATCCCAAAGGGACAATTCCTCCATCCTCTGCATTCATAGCCCATCACCAGGCAACTGCCCTGTTCCAAAAGGGAAACAAAGGGAAGAAAACTCTGTATTGTCATCATCCCTGACATAACCCTGAGGAGAGGTAAATGCATCTCCCCAGTCACCTGGAAAAAACCTCTTCCAGAATAAGACACTGAAGAGTTGCATAGGAATAGTCACACAACATTTCTAAGCCATGAAGTTCTTGGGCCTCACAGCAGGAAGAATCAGAAGTTGTAACCAACAGCAAACGCTCCCACTCACCTTTTCTCCCTCCAGGTACACCCTGCAGCACCTGCAAGCCTCTCCACCTCGTGCAGCTGTGCACCTCCACAGCCACTGCCCCAGCAAAGCAAGCAGAGCATGAACACACTGCACTTTTACTGAAAACAGGAGGTGAACACAGCCTTGCACGTAACTCAGCCCTCGTCCCAATGCTTGGATGAGGCAGCTGGCCCGTCCTGCTGATCTACAATCCCTCTGCAGCTCTTCATTACCACTCCCCAGTTTCTCCAAGACATTCTGCCACACACATACATACAAGCTCTCCAGAGGAGCCACCACAAATAGAAGTTACGACTGAAGAAGCAGCTCTTTGATCGGCTGTGGAATGTGAAGTTACGAGGGATGCAAAAGCCAGTATATCTTTTCCTTTCCTTGGAGTCAGAGGACTAAGAAGATAAAAAAAGGCAAACTAAAATGGACAATCCTCAGAGAACAAAGCGCAGCACAAGTGGAGCAAGTCGGGGCAGTGTCTGCACATTTGGCATCTCCCTCCACATCTCCATGGGTCTCCTGGGGCTGCCTGGGGTGTCAGAGCTACACCCCTCTGCCAAGGAGCTGAAGCAGCTGGTAAAGCAGCAAAGAACTGACATCCCAAAGATTCACACCCGCCTCATTTTCTGCATGAGGATTGCCTTGTGCAGGGAGAGAGAAGAGTTCTAGCTCTTGGGTCACAGAAAAGGAGGATCCTGCCCTTCCCTCCTCCATTTATGCCTTCATTGTCCCACTGATGGCTCTACCACCTTCCTGCTCCTCAAAATCCTCAACTCTTCCCTCACTGCATTCATCAGTGACTTTAAACCTTTCTTAAATCATTTTTTCTGGACTGAATCAAGGCCTGCCTCCTTCCAGTCATATTTAGGCCAGAGCCTTTATCCCAGCTCAGTCTGCTGGCAGTGCTGAGTGCACAGCTGGGGTTATGACAGCAGAAATAGTGCCTGTCCCACCAGGTACAACACTTAAGGAGAAAGCCCAAAGTAACACACACAGGCACTGAGGACTCAATTCTTTGGAGCACTGAGCTTTCAGGACCTAAGCCACCAACACATGCAAGTGGGAATTCAACCACAGGATGCAGGGGGGCTCCTCCCTGCTCACATTGCCTCTGCCTGCTCTCTGAGGAGCTGGAGCAGATTCACCTCTGGATCTGTGCTATGTCTTCAACTTCTGTAGCAGAGGCCCTCCCTTTGCTTCCCTGGAGTCACCAGGTGACTCTAATCCTGCAGCTCCAGCACCCTGTCCAGCCAAAGGTGAAGTCTCCAGAGCTTGCACAAGTGATCCTGAGATGGAATTTCTGCAGGAAGGAAAGACATGACTTCCCTGTGATTGGGCTGCTGGGATGAACTAAAAGGAGCCAAATTTTCTACTCGCAGCGTTTTTTATTGGATAGCAACCTTCCTACTGGGGTTATTTATAAAGAAGTGTTACAGACTGTGTTAAGTTATACATTGCAGAATTTCAAAAGATGACTTAAAAATGACGATTCTTTTTTTTCCTCCCCTCTTCCTCAGAATTTAGAGTAATTTCTAGGGAATTTTTTCTTTCCAAGTGAATACTTAAGGATCCCCTAAGTATCGTGGTATTTCCAAGTGTCTCTCACTGCTTGATTCTTGCCTGTGGCAACTAAATTCACTTGGATTCAAAAACCATCTCAAGGCTGATACACCAAGGGGCAGTGGGTAAAAAGGCTTCCCTGGAGAGCTTATGGCTGTCACAAACACAGAGAGGGCTGAAATGCTGCTCTGGGGAGCCTGGCTGTGGCACATGATCCAGGAGTCACTGGATCAGCTCCATTTCCATGCTCTCCTTTTATCTACAGTCAGAGAGCAACCAGGAGCACCCCAAGGATGAGTTAAACAGCAGCTTTTTAAGTGCACATCAGAGAGGCTCCCACTCCTTGGATCTGACCAGGGCTCTCCAGGCCTCGGGCACCTGAACAAATCTACAATTTCCTCTTGTCTCTATCAGAGAGTCTCTGCCTGGCCCCGACATGACCCCACAGGTACGACAAGGGTAATACTCCTACAAAGTGAGCAGGAGCCAACACTTCTCCCTGTTGGAAACAGGGGTGGGGAGGCTGCAAAAAGGACTGGTAAACACTCCAGGCGACAGAAGCAGCTGCAGAAATGGCCACGATGGAAGGAATAAAAAAAAAGGTTTTGCCACTCTGGGAAGCTCCTGCCAGCCTGTCTCTGTACAGCCTGTCCAGCCTTCCCTTCCTGCTGCCCCACACACACCTCAGCTCAGCTGCACCAAACCCCAGCCTTTCTCTACCTTCCCTTCCTACCTCCACGTGCTGTTCTTAGACCAGATATTGTTTGTGAAGTGTCACTGGAGTTCTTAATGAAAAGAATCCAAGAAAACTGCAGTACATTGTCTTAGAGCCTTTCCATTCACAACATCAGCACAATTCAGCCAAGGACAACTTGAAGGTCATTAGAACAGATCCAAGAAAAAAGGCAAGGACTCAGCTGGCTGCCAAAGACTGGGACTGCTCTTACAGCAAGAGGCATCTCCTGTACAGGCTTAAACACACACAGCTTACCTAAAATGATAACATTACTCTACATTACACTCTATTTAGTAACTTTATCCCCTGCACAACAGTTCAAGAGCACAGAACAATTTGTCACTTGTTCACATGGGATTTTCTGTGGATTCCACAGGATCTTCTATAGGTTTTGTAATGAATTTACGGTCCGCAAAATATTTTCTTTCGTCACAGAGAAGACACAGCCATGTTAGAAGTCAGGTGAGTTTATCTTGTGCTCTCCTGCCCCTCAAGCAGAACTCATGATAAGCTGATGGGGACAATATCTACATGTAAAATATTGACACATTAGCCAGCACATGTGGTGCCCTCATCTAGGCAAATCTCAGTTTAACCCGTTGAAGCAAACACTGGGAATAAATCCAGATGTCACCTCTGCCAGCAAGGATTCACACCAGTGAACAGAATATAACTCACCTGGTTTTTATACCAGTGAAAGCAAGACCTAGGAGTGCCAAACCAGTGCAGAAGCTTTGTGCAGTGCTGTCACTTCCCAGCTGAAACTTCTCCTAGAGACATCAGCTGCAGAGGTGAATTTATGACAGGGCACTTGTCCACGAACTGAACTCGTCCCCACAGCCCACCCAAGCCTTGGGTCACCAAACTGCCTTTTCTCCTCGAGGGTGACTCCTCCTGCCAAGAACTCACTCTGTTTGTGACAGATAAATAAATGCACTTTCATTTTAAGGCTATTAACCACAGGTGCAGGACACACATGGACATAACCAAGGCACATCCGTTCTCTTACCTGAGCCGTTTCTGCCTTCAGGATGGTTTTGTGAAAGGTATTCTCCAAAAGCCCTCGCCGCTCTGTGTCCCAGCATCAGGAGGCAGCCAAGGAGAGAAAGAGAGAGATAGATCATGCTTAAAGGCCAAGGAAAGAAGGAACAGTTCAATACCAATGCACTGCTGTGCTCCTGCAGCTGCCATTCCCTCAGCCTCAGGTGACACCCATGTAAACGCACTGCCACAGCAGCGAGGCTTCTGCCTTACACACCAGGATTCCAATGGTTCTGGTGGAACCTCAGCGTTCCCCTGACCAAAGCGGGAAACAGAGCTGGACTAGAAGTCCAGCTTCTCTGTCATAAAAACTAAAAATAAAACTGAAATGCACCTGCACTAAATCTGTGATACACATAGGAACTGGCTCACTGTCTCCAGCCCCCCTGACTTAAGCCCCTCCTGCCAGCCCCAGAGGGAGGCATCTCCACCCCAGAGCCAACCACCACCCCAGGCTCCCACCTGGGAGCCATCACAGCTCAGATGTGGATGCTCATGCCCATTTTACCTACCTGAACCCTAAGTTCTCAAGCCCCAGCTATGGCAGTATTTGGATTACTGGACAAGCTTATTTGAGTGACACCCACAACCTCCCACAAAAGCAGTTCCTGCTTCTCTGATGGATTCTGGTCCTGTGGATGACCGAGATTTTACTGGAATATATTAAGAATCAAGCAAGCAGGGTGAGCTCAACCCTTATCACACATCCAGGCCTACGTAAGAGAGCAAACTTATGAATATTCCAACCACGGAAGAGCTTTCTGCTTGCAACCCACACAGGAAAGGAATCCTTGGTCAAGGTATGCATTCTCTGGAATACAGTAACCTCCAGACTCCAACTGCCAGGGCATTTGTGATGTCCTGGTGCTGTGATTGTTCTCCTGTACCCAACAGACCTGTGACTCAGGAGAGCCAATACGAGAGCCAGCTTTTCCCCAGCCATCCATTTCCCCAGGTTTGTAGAACAATCTTTCCAAGGTCCACAGCATCCCAACTGCGCTGAGCCATTGGGCAGCCCAGGGCGGAGATCGGCAAAGAGAGAGGTGAAACAGCCACCCACCTCCTCGCCAAGCCAAGACAAACCAACAAACCCAGAGCTGAGCACCCTCAGCCCTCAAGCACATCAGCATCTCCTGGGGAAGGATAAGATTTGCTGCAACAGGGAAGAGTCTCCATACCAGGGCATTACATCCACTGTCCTCCTCCTTCAGAGGTGCTCAGCCTCAGAATATCCTCTCCAGCTGAAGCTGCTGCAAAAGGCTCATAGTGGCTATTAAATATCTAAGCGGAAAATGGCTTTGACCTCCAAAACCACCTTCTGCTTTGCATATCCCAACCTGTGTAGGCAGGATCTTCCCCACTGCTTTTATGTACCACCTCCCAGAGGAGAAAAGGTTAACAAGGCTCCAATGCACTTCCCAGAGTGACTCGGGCTGGAAAGAGTGGGAAGTCCATTTGTAATCCACAGCCAGCAACACAGGATCAATAAGAACGATGAAGAAAGAGTAATTTAATCTCCCCAGGACTAAATTTCAGCACAGTCAAATGCAAAATGCTTTCGAGCAGCACAGCTGGAGCTGTGCAAGAAGAAAGGTTTAAGCTTCTGCATCTCTGCAGACTAACAGAGAGCACTGAGGTTCTCCCTGTTCCTGGATTCTCATGTGTCCAGTCCCAGGCTGTACTTTTAGGCTGTACCTTTGGGCTTGGGATGGCAGCTGCCCAAACTGTGCTCCTCAGTGCCTAACACCCCAGAGATGGTCACACAGAGGCTGTCACATGGGGACCTCTACAATCAGCCCACAATCCCCACTGTGAAGAGCAAAGGGGTGACCATCATGGTTCACCCACCTAGGAGGACAAGCACCTCCCAGGTCACCCATCCAGGAGTGACAAGCACCTCATGGCTGTTCCTGGCACCCTCAACTTTTCTATCCAGGCAAAAAGCAGGACTTGGTCCTGGAGCAACACACAAATGCAAAGTTGGGAACTGCAGTGTGGCTACTTCAGGCAAATGGTTGAGTCACCATCCCTGAAAGTGTGGATGTGGCACTTGGGGATGTGGTTTAGTGGTGGATGTGGCAGGGTCTGGTTTGCAGTTGGACTCATTGACCTTGGAGGTCTTTTCTAACCTAAACAATTCTATGATTTCAACATCAGGCTACTCAGCTGCAAGAGAATTCCTGAGCTGCTCCTGCACTCCATCTCAGAGGTGGTTAAAGCTCAGCCAAAGCCACGGCTGATCTCGCACGCCACCGGCAACAGCACAGCTTTGATAAGATGGCTGGGCATGAGATTCCAAGATCTCTTCCACCAAAACTACTGGGACTCCAAGGCTTCCCATGGAAATGTCTGGCCTTGCGAGGCATGCACAAACAGGGCACACACTTACACTCTTGGGAAAGACTTTGAAGCTTCTCTTTTGCATCAGCAGTCATTCCATGCAGAAAAAATAACAGCGAGCAAGTTCTCAGGTAAATTATCAGTGAGAGAACATGGTGATTTACACAAAAAATGCTGAAATACGATGGTAGTCTGTAACCAGTTCAAAAGCTCCACGAGCTCCAAATTCATCTGTCATTCTCTCCATTCATCTCTTCACCAATGCCCAAAGCTGTTTTGTCTGTCTGAAAATCTGAACCAACGTTTCACCTTTAGCTTGCAAACCACGGGCTCAAAAAACCAGTACAAAGCATTTCCTAAGATCCAAATTGAAAACCAGCTAAGACAGAGCCAGAGAAGCACTGCTGCCCTCCAGCCCACCTCATTCCATGGTGAAAACAGTGTCACTCAGAATTAAGAGCCCAAGCTGGAAGGTGCTGCAGTGTCTCTAACCTCACTCTTGTTTCCCTGAGCACAGGAGGGAGGAGAGTACAGCCCCAAGTGCCACAGCTCCCAGAGAACAGGCCATACCCAGAGAATAGGCCATACCCAGAGCTCTCATGCAGGTCAGCAGCACAGCCGAGGAGCACAGAGCTGCTCAAAAGCATTGTTCCCTGCCCAGGCTGAACCTGCAGTTCTGTCCCGGCCGTTCCACCCCATGGCTCTCAGACCCTCCAGGCCAACCCAAGAGCAAACAAACGTGGACACGTGGGCACAGCTCCCCAGCCATGGTGAACACGACAACCCTGCCTGCACAGCACAGTGTGCAACGGGGGGTTTCCAGCCAATTACACTGGAAACGTCACACTAATTATTCTGCCTATTATCTCAGTGGTTCCCTTCTACATTCCTGCTCTCCGAGTGCCATCGGCTTCTCCTTGGCTGTGCCTCAGCGGATCTCCAGCAGATGTCTGCACGTGCCCTTTGCCAAGGGGACTCTGATGGCCATGCTTGCTCCTTATGGCTACTTCCCTCTTGCCAAGCCTTTTGTGTTCCTTCCCTGCCCTCACTGTGCTCACAGACACCCCAGTTCACCAGCACTTGCTATTGTGCCTTTCCCCGCTCTCCCTGGCTACCCGTTGGCTTGATCAAAATAAAGCCAGAGCAAAATTCAAACATATGGTAGCTGTTCAATCCATCCCAATCTTTTCTCTCTCTTTTATCACCACAAGTCACACAATCAGACTTTTGTCTCAGCTCAGCTTCGCCTCCAATATCGCTGCCAATGGAGTTCAAGTCCCCTCACGCCATCAGATGGCACTGGCCATAAACCCCTTCAACTGGGCTCTGAGCAGAGACACTTTGGGATAATTTAACTGGCAAGAGATGAAAAAGAAAACTTGTTTCACATAAATGAGATGAAGTACAAGGTGCCTTACAGCTCCACGGGCCGGTGAGCTATAACCCTGAGTGTGTGATACTGCAAAAGCTGCATACAAATGAGCAGGTAGCACTGAGAGGTGATCAGCTGATGACATGACAAGTTTAGCCCTGACTCATCTGGAGAGAGGTTTTCATTTTAGTGGCAGACCAGACCTGCATGTCACACAGTCAGCACAGCTTGATTTAACAAAAGGACATCAAACAGGGACCAGGGCTCTAGCACGCTGTGCTGCTCAGTCTAAGCAGCACAGACAAGCCTCAGAAAACACCAGCATTTCCTCCAGTATTCCATCAGAACGGCTCCAGGGAGGGAAGGAAGGATGGGACAGCACAACACAGTGAGGCAGCTGCCCTTCTGGGGGCATTTTCCAGTACTCACTGTGCCTCAGATGTCAGAGCTGGACCTGGGTCTGGAAGAGAACTGTGAAGAAGCACAGATAGTCTAGACAGAGATTTGCTCGAAGGAGCAAAGCCGCCAAATAACAAAGATCTCAATTACAATGTAATAAGCACAGAATGGCCTTCATGTCTCTGAAATAATCACATCAACGGGATAAAAGGGGCCTTGATGCACATGAGCAGCTATGAGAAATTGATGCACATAAATTTATCCACCAAACTGACACTTACAGAGTGAAGAAAGGCGGATTGAAACACTCAGAGATACAGGAAAGACCTCAGATAACTCCATTTAGAGCACAGCAGCAAGCTAAGCAAAACCTGGACTATTCAGGAGTATTACATGAAAAAATAAAGAACACCCACCCACCTTCTTGTGCTCCTTCAGAAGTAATGCCCAGAGGAGTTGCAGCAGGAATCTGTTGTGACAGCATCTGACAGTGCTGCATCTCAGGCACACAGGAGAGAAGAGACCTGCATCATCAGGACCTACGTCCTCCTACAGCAGCAATCCTGCTCTTGTCACCAAGCAGAGAAGGGAACACCTCCAGCACATCCACAGTTAACAGCTCAGTCATTAAAGACTGTTGACACCTACGTTATTTAAGCCTAATAGTAACAATACCCTGACAAAATTTAGTTTTCTAAAATATCTATGTAGAGAAATGGTAGCTGGAAAATCTTAATTTTAAAATTCTCACTCTCAATAAAGGGAGACTGGATGTCAGCAATGGATCTCAGAGACCCCACAGTCTTGGAGCAATTTATGATCACAAAGTTTGGACAGGAGGAGAGGAAGTGCAGGAAGAAATTAAAAGAAAAAGGCAATCACAGAGACAGTTTGTACCACTCATTAGAAAATTCACAAGCAGGAAAGAAGAATCTAGACTCCATGAAGAACCCCAAGCTAAGCCAAAAATCACTCACGCAGCAAGAAACCTGGGATAAGGTACACGGTCACTTACCTCTGCATTTCATCAATGAAAAATTTACCCTTTCACAGCAACTAATGCCGTGTTCAAAGCCACTCTTTATCCCTCTCCAGGCAGGAGAAAGGGAGTGAGACCAAATTCTTGTCTCCCTGTGGCTATCTTGGACTAGATGCCAAGGTCATGAAATTGGGCAAGACAAACCATACTCTCAACTCAAATATTTCCTGTGCTAACAACAGCAAGAAGAGATGGTTCTGGAACACCCAGCAAAAGCCTCATGTCTGTTCGCTCTCGCTCTCATGCTCTCCCAAAGAACAGCTGGAGGCCAGCACAATACAAAGCAGAGCTGCAGGAAAACATCTGCCTTATTACCGCATTTGGGGTGTCAGGGTTTTCTTGCAGGTGTCAAGGCAGCAAGGGCAACAAAAGCCCATTTCTGAAGGGCTTTGGTTCATCTGCACCCTTGGAAAAGTTCTAAGGAAGCCTAGGAGCACAGGGCTTGGAGCGGTGCTGTCAGCGGAGGGGCAGCACCAAGGTCACCGCTCAAGGACAACTGCGTCAGCCCTGCCTTCGGCACGGAGGCCCAGGAGCTGCAGGGCAATAAAAGCACAGGCAGGGAGGGAACAATCCCTCCTGACGGGGAGATCTTGCATCCAAGCCCTTCAGAGGTGATCAGCGCAGCAGCACCAAGCACAGCCCCTTCCCGGGCGTGCAGGGCACTGCAACTCCCCCAAGAGAAGACGACCACAGAGACCAAAGTCAGCAGCATCGTGGGTGCTCTCCACGGTGTCGGCACAGGGCAATTGTGTCATTAGTTTGCAAGGAGCTATTTAAAAGACCTAGCACACGACAAGCTGCATGGAGCTTAATTAATGCTCCTGGGACAGGAGACTCCCCTGAGTCGCTCTGCAGAGATTTTAATTTAAGCATCTAGGGAGCCTGCACCTCCTGCTTGGATCCCATCACTCACGCCAGTAAACAAGCCCTGCTCCTTGCTCAGTAAGAGGCAAGTGTGCACAGACACTCCAGCCACACATAAGAAATACACACTGTGGCCACTTGGACTTGCAGCGGAATTCCAGGAGATGATTTTTCTCTCTAAAGAGAAGTCATGAGAAATATGAACAGGGCAGAGTCCCGAAGATGTAGAGAAGCTATCCCAGGGCATCTCGTCCTGCAGCACAAGAACAGGATCCCCCAGCTGCCTACACCCACAGGGCACATGATCATTGCAGCAGTGCTACCCACACAGGTGACCCAAGTGCCCAGCCCTTGTGGGGTGGACAGAACAGTCTCTCTGTAGCCTTATCCAGCGTCCTGCAGAGTCCTTGCTGTAGATAAGGACACGGGGGATACATGGAGGAGCATCCAGGGCAGAGCAGAGGAGCCGTGCGTGATGTGCTCCAGGAAATCTTTCAGCAGGTGGGTCATTGCCACCGTAGGAATTCTAAGCATGACAGAGAGCATGGGAGCAGGGCTGAGCCGTGCCTGGAGCAGCAGGATGGAGGCACATGGACAGCACCTGTCACCACCAGCACCTTCTCCGTGCAAAGAGGCTCTGCAGGGAGCCCCTCGGCAAGTTCACTGACCTCCTCAAATGATTTTTGGATCAGGAATTTCTAGCACAGGCATCAACAGGGAGACACATAAAAGCACCTGTCCTGTGCCATGGTCTACGTGACCAGACACTCCTCAAGGGCGTTATGTCCCCCAACCTAAATCCACTCATAACTTTTCTGGTCAAACCATCTTAATTCACACCATCCAGAGACACCTCAGAGCCCCCACAAACCTGTACCTGCAGCTTGTCAGTAGTTACAGCAGGTATGGAGCAAACCAGAACCCCCGAGGCACCTCCTGGACTCCACACAGTTGATACAACCCGAGCAGCATCTGCCCACCCTGGTGTAGGCTAACAAGTCATTACGTTCAAAACACATTAGTCGCTCCCAAACACCCACACTAGCATTTGAAATCCTACCAGTTACTGAGTGTGTTGTTTGTGTGACTGCCTAATCCCACTCCCAGAACCCCATCACAGCACTTATGGTGCTTTACGTGTCATTTCTGTATATGCACCTGGCTGACATCACCACAAAGAATCCCACTTCCAAATCTCTGAATGCCATGGAAAGCATTAATGTTTTCATTACTGGTTATGGACAGGGTGCAACAAAATGTGGGGAAAAGTTGCAGGCTCTGCCTGGAGAGCTGTCCCTCGAGATACTCCAGAGTTTGAAGGACGGATTTCTTTACAACTCAAACAGATGGCAAGATACAGACACCTTTGCATCTCTTCACTTCAAGCCATAAGAGTTCTCTTTCCTCCCAGCACAGCAGAGATGCTGTAATGCTGAGTTACAGAGAGAGGTGACTGAGATCTCTCAACAACATGGGTTGAGCCCTACACACAACTCCAGGTTATTCCAATGCAATTTTGTCTAACACCACAAAGAAGGTGTTATATAATGCAGCTGAAAAGTTTATTTCTCCCAATTTTTCCCCAGCACCAAAGAGCCAGTCTAGCTGTAGCAGAGACAGTGAAAGACCTACTCCCTGGCACAGCTGTGCTAAAGGAGCAGCTAAAAAGCTGCGCCAATGCCCCCAAATAGTCACTGGATGACTGCTGTGACACTTGCACTGCAGCGTGGGAGAAGGGTCCTTTTATCTGAGAAAGGGCACTAAGGCAAAGCTCATCTGTGACAGCTTTTTAAACCTAAGTACAATTAAGCAGCAAATATATTTTCTCCGATCTCCCATGTTTGATACTGAAAAGCACTGGGACTAGGCACTGAGTGAAATGCTACACTGTAGGACAAGCAATACAAAACCAGAACAGGCACAATATAGAACCCAAATCCCTTAACTGGTCCGTGTAGCTTGGGACGCTGCTGGGGAGGGCAGACGTGGTTGGCGCAGGTTTTCACAGAGCAGTTTTGCCATTCACAGGAGCGAGACCCCTTGAAGGAGGCTGCTGACTTTGCCCTCGGACACGCACACGGCATTTCAGCCGAGGAGAAACCACCGGGCAAACTGACCGCGCTTCCGAATTCCCGGAGACCAGAAAGATCCATCCCTGACAAATCCACTTCTGACACGCTCCTTGCCAACCCAGCAAATAAACCCCTGCGGGTGCTGTGGCCGAGCCGGCGGCGGGGACGCCTCCGGAGACAAGTCACCTCTCCAGAGGCTGAGGGTCCGCGGGGTGCAGGGGGAGCACGGCCGCCCGCCGCCAGCAGCAAGTGTGCGGCTGCTTTGGGGGGATCGGGGCAGCCAGCGAGAGGGACCCACCGGCAGGTGCCATTCCCCAGCCCCGGAATGGCCCTGGGGGTCAAACTCCGGGTCGTGCCCGCACCTCTGCCTGGGCTCGTCCCGACGGTCTCGGGGCTCCCCCCAGCCCGGCACGGTCCCTGAGGCGGCCGGGGGCGAGCAGGGTCCCGGCACCGCAGGGCCCCCCCGAGGCACCGCCCGCCGCGCCCCCGGCACCCACCTCACTTTGGCCGCCACGGACGACATGGCCTCGTTCCTGAGCGTCTTCCTTTTGGACACGGCTGTGCCCATATTCGCGCGGGGGGTCGCGGCCGGGAGAGCGCTCATCGCCGGGCCCCGCGGCTGCCCATGCCGGGGCGCGCCGCCGNCAGGAGGGAGGGAGGGAGCGAAGGAGGGACGAGCCCGCCCCGCCGCCCAGGAAGCGCCGCTATATTTGGCCAGCAGCACCTCCTCCGCCCGCCTGACATCATGGCCGGGGCGGGGGCGCCGGCCCCGCCTCAGGGGCCGCGCGGGGCGGTGGGACCCCCGCCGTGGGCGGTGGGTGGCTGCAGCCGGAGAGGGACGGGCGAGGGGACACCTCAGGGGGCTGCAGCTCCTTCCGAGGGGCAGCTCCGATTCTTGCTCTCTGTGACCAGGGACAGGACCCGAGGGAACGGCTGTGTCAGGGCAGGCTCAGGCAGGAGATCAGGGAAAGGTTCTTCCCCCAGAGGGTGCTGGGCACTGCCCAGGCTCCCCAGGGAATGGGCACGGCCCCGAGGCTGCCAGAGCTCCAGGAGCGTTTGGGCAGCGCTGCCAGGGATGCCCAGGGTGGGATTGTTGGGGTGTCTGTGCAGGGCCAGGGGCTGGACTCGGCGATCCTTGTGGGACCCTTCCAGCTCCGGATCCTCTGTGGTTCCACGATTCTACCTGAGGTGAACATCCAGCCATCAGCCGTCAGACACGGCTGCAAGGGGAGGCCCAAGGGTCGCTCCCTCCAGGCTCCTGTCAGGAAACAGACGTGCAGCCTGCGAAAAAATCAGTCATTTTGACACAAAACTGCAGCCTGCCTTTGACGGATCAGGTGAAAGGTTTCACACACGGTTTATTTTCCACAGCTGGGCGCTCTGGTGGCAGCAGGGCTGTGTATAAGTGCTGCCGCGTCCCTCTGCTCATGGGGTGGACTCGGTCATGAACGTCGGGCTGTCGGGTTTTGGAGATGACAGCTCTGAAGGATTGACACAAACACTGCTGGCTTTGTCCCCTGAGCAGGTCACTGCTCCCCACCATTGTCCCCGAGCAGGCAGCACAGCTGTTCCCAGAGTGACTGGAGGCAGCAGAGCCATGAGGCAGAGATGGGTGTTCAGAAACCTCCTCGTGCCCAGTGTCACCTGCCGGAGCAAACACCTGCCTCGAGGTCATCGAGTGCTTGAAAACAAACCCAGCGCAAGTTGCTGATCAACCAGTCAGCCCAGCCTCAGAGGATTTTCAATTCGCACAGTCACGGAACTGCTTGGGTTGGAAGGAACCTTCATAGATCACTTACTCCACCCCCTACCATGGGCAGGGACCCCTTCCACTGTCCCAGGGTGCTCCATGCCCTGTCCAACCTGGCCTTGGACACTGCCAGGGATCCAGGGGCAGCCACAGCTTCTCTGGGCACCCTGTGCCAGGGCCTCCCCACCCTCGTCATAAAAAATTTCTTCCTATTGCACAATCTAAATCCATTCCTTTGCCTCTTATCCTGGCCCTGATAAAAAGTCTCCCACCATCCTCCTTATAAGCCTCCTTTATATATTGAAAGGCTGCAAGGAGGTCTCCCTAGAACCTTTTCTTGTCCATCTGAACAATCCCAACTCCTCCAGCCTTTCTTCACAGCAGAGGGGTGCCAGCCCCCAGATCAATTTCATGGGTGTAGGTTTCGATCCTTAGGAGAGTTTGGAAAAGCATTTTTCCTTGGGAAAGTATTTTATAAATCTACTTTCTGGGCACTTGAGTGAGTGGGGCAGCAAATTCTTACATATGATTCATGATACATGCAGAAAAAGCACTTGGATTGTCCCCCTGACTCTGCAGGTGAGTGCAGGAATCCCAGGAATTCATTCAGCAATGTTGGACAGAGGGGTAAAAGTTTTATAGCTAATTAAAGTTCCTGCAAGCTTTGTGAAAAGAGGCAGCTGAAGGAGGGAGTAGTACCTGAGGAAGGGCTGTAGCATAACCTCATGTTTCACTGTCCTTCAGAGAACCTGCACGAAGAGACCCAAAAGCTGGGGAAAAGCTTCAGTCCTCTCTCTCCACAGACTCCCAAGTAAAATCTGCAGGAAAATATAAGAGGATTTGAACAAATTAAGTCTGTTTGGTCTATTAATCTACTCATTGAAAAATGATTTCTGTAGAGAGAGGGAAAAAGATGAAGAGGGTACCCAACTCCCCTGGTTTGTGTGGACACAAGGAGCAGCATACAAATACGTCACCAAGCAGAATTTTATCATAATCTGAGGAATTCACTATGAATAACAAATTTTCAGAGCTGCATCTTTGCTGAGACCCAAGCTGTGAGCAGAAAAAGTGCCATGTGTGCACAATAAAGACATGGAAATACTTAAAAAATAAGGTCAGCCTGTGCTTCCCAACCCTTTTTTCCCTGTATGTAAACTAGATGGGGGAAATGTTCTTTATTTCTATGTTTAAATATTTTGCCAGTTGGGGTCAATGCTATTCCTTGAAAATACAACTTCCCCTCCAAACTAACAGGCAGGTCTGCTCTATCCCTGGCACAATTCCCATCAGATGTACGTGGAAACACCCCAAAGTTGCTCACAGTAACATCTTTCATGTACAGAACAAAACCCAACCTCAATACATTGGATTTTTGTCCCCAGAAGACAACTCCCATTAAACTTCTACTCATGAATATCCCCCCACCCCGGTTTTTGTTGCACAGTCATGTCACCCAAGAGCTCCTACAACTACGAAGGAGAGAAAATCCATCTGTTTTGAAGGAGCAACTGAAAAAAAACCCCACCTGTAGAGAACTGGAGCCATGCAAGCAGTTACAGTCTCCATGAAGCTGTGCCCAGTGCTACCAATTCCCAGAATTAAAAAGCGTCCAGATGGATGCCTCCATCTTCATCCCATACTCAGAGTGCTCCTACTTGTGCCTCTTGGAGCTCCCTCAAACTCTCCCTGGCCTGTTCCCCAGCAAGGTCTCCCTCTCTGAGGCTGGGGAGGGTCCAGCCCAGAGCAGGGCTCACTTTGAATTCTGCTGAGGGCTTGGCCTGATGGATTTTGAACACCTCCAAGGATGGAGATGCAAACCATGCTCTGGTCCGTGTCCCAGGGCTGCAGCACTTTCACGGGGAAAGATTTCCACAGATCCACTGGGAATTTTCCATGTTGATCTCTGTGCCCTGGAGAAGCACCCAGCTCCATCACTCCACAGCACCCCGGGAGCCCTCACCCATCTCCCCGCAGGTTCCCCTCTTGCTCTTTGCTTCTTCCTTACCTTCCTTTAGGGCTTCCTCCCTGCCTTCAGGTTTATCCCAGGCATTTATGGGTCTGGGTTACCCCAGAAGAGGAGGCAGCCAAGGGGCTCATTACAGCTGGAGAGATGCCTTTTCTTTATGATAGGAAAAAAGTCAGGCAAGCCAAGCAGACAGTTCCCATGGCTTCTCCATGGCAACAGGGCCTCCCAGACATGCACACAGGCAAACGGGCCGAGGGGGCCGGCAGCATCACAGCCCCTCCACCTGAGCCCCAAACCTCCACTCGTGGGGCTCTCATGGGATCTCACCCCAAAACAGCTTCCAAAATAATCACAGCTGGCCAGAGGAATGTTCCCTCCTTCCACTGGGGAAGGTACACTGCCCTGAAGCCCAAGCCAGGCAAAATCCATCCCAACCAGTGATGGGTTTTGTCCAGAGAAATGCATCACACTTGAAAATCAGGTGTCTCTGCATCCTGTCAAACCAAACAGCACATCTCCGTCCAGTGGAAAACCCAGAACCTCAAACCCGATTATGCCGAGGTCTTAGATCGGATTCTGATACTCAGACTTTAAGGAACCAGTTTTTTTATGTTTGGAAAAGCCATTTTTGTCTAAACAAGCAAAAACTGTGGATCCTGACAATTTAAATGCAAAAAAGGAGAAATAAGGCAAGCCAAAACCAAGCACAGCAGCAACCTGCAAAAGGGAGAGGCAAACAATAATAAATACTTCTTCAAGCACGTCAAGTTGGCGATGGTGCAAGAGAAGCATTCGTAGGAGATAAGGTCAGAACAGAAAAACAATGGATATTTTGCATCTGTAGTCAGTGAGGAAAACCTTGGAGATATTCCTGTGCCAAAAGTCATCTCTATATGGATGTGGCACTGGATTTGGCTCGTGCTCAAGTGTCAGCAGAAGAAGTTGAGGAATAAATAGCCAAACTAGAGAGTGCAAATGCACCAGGCTGAGATGGTTCACCTAAGTGAGAGCTCAGAGGTGAAACAGTTTAATTACTTAATTGTAGCATCTAATCACTGTGTGTAACAGCCTCACTGTCTGAGAGCTTCAAGGTGACAAATGCAAAAGGTTTGGGGTTAAGACAGACCCTGAAGTCTGAGGTTCCCTCCTGGGCAAAGTGAAATTGTCGCTAAGAATCCCATTAGTGCAGAGTTGGATACATTTGAAATACTGGGAAGAAAAGAAAGTTGATTTTCCTGGAAAAAAGGAATGCTTCATAAACCTGTTACAGTTCTTTAGAGGGGTCGATAAGCGTGTGGTGTAGTCTGCCTGGATTTCCAAAAGGTCTGTCACACGAGTTTCTCACAGGAACGTGGCTACCATGGGATTAACAGAAAAGCTTTGAAATAGATAAATACCTGGTTAAAGGATTCCCAAAGAGCAGCTCTCAATAGGCAGGATCCTGAATGGAGGGAGGACTGGAATGGAGTCCCACAGGGACCTGGGCAGGGCTCTGCTCACTTCAGCATATTCAGAAATAATCTTGAAAATAAATTGGGAAAAAAAAAAAAAAAAAAAAAAGGAGTGACAAAGCTTGCTGGTGATGTTGAGGCACTCAGGGTCATAAATACATGAGACACTGAAGAATTATACAAGGACCTCATGATAGTGAATAACTAAGGAATAGGTTCAGAACATCCAGAGGAGATAATTACAAAGATAAAGACACAGAAGGAAAACAATCCCAACTCCTCGAGCACTGGGCTCTGCAGTGATACTTATCCTCAGAAAGAGCCTTTTTTTCCTCCAGGTTCAGCTGAATATCATCCTGCCCACCCCAGCTGCATTTGTGCCTCATGCTGGGCCCTGGCTTTGGTGGGAATATAAACCTGGGAGAAGGGAAGGGACTCAGCAGTGTGTAAGCATAAAACCAGGATAAAGCGGGGTGTTTAATGGCCCGTGTGAGATGACTGCAGTTCCTGTGGTCCAAATTGAGACCAGCATTGTTTGTGGTCCCTGCAGAGAACACAGTCAGTCACTCACGTCCTGGGGAGGGAGAGTACCAGGGTCAGCAGTGCCAAGGGAGGAGTGGGTCCTCTCCCCACGGACATTTCCCGGGGCTGCACATCACCACAGCTAAGCCGAGGTGCAGGTGCTTCCACAGGAACATGATGTGCTCAGAGCACAGAAGTGGCACAGACAGGACAGGGCAGGGATGTTTTTAGCCCCCTGTCCTCTGCTCCCATTTCTCTGCACAAAACAACTGGCCCAAGTGTGTTGGTACTGAAGGGGAAAAACACCAGACTGAAAAGAGAAGACAAACTGATGAGCCCACTGTCCTAAACACTCTGCCCCAGTTAAACTCTTCTGACAATCCACAGCAGCCACGAGAGCTGGTGATAAACCCTCAGCACTGAGGCAGCTGGAGAAGCTGACGGGGTTTATTCACACAGCACTGTTTGGAAAGAGCTTGAGGACAGTGGTTTTGGCCAACTGCCTGGGAAGCTCAAGGTCTCCTGAGTGCCAGAAAGTCACTCAAGTATCACCTTTCCACCTTCCTGCTTGGACAGTTTAGTCCCTTCAAGATGTTGCTGTTAAATTCATCAAGTACAAACTTCACTCTAATGAGGCATTGTAAGAAAATAACTTTTCCAACACTGGTATAATTAAAATTAGGCCATATATCACTGAAGCAATATCAATAGCTAACAAGTTGGAGTTTGCCAAGAATTATGGTTTTGCTTTGAGTGGATTCATTTGCATAGAGCTGTTCTTACATGGCCAAGCATTTAACATCAGCAAAACTTGTTCAAACCCAGTCCCAAAGGTAGTCCCGATCCCTGGGTGAGCAGTTCCAAACCAGCTGGGATGCAGGGCACTCGGACCCCATGCTAGCCAGCTCAACCCCAGCTATTTTTAGTAAAAGACCTAATCAGTAATTGCCAGGGCTGGGTACAGCCTTTCAGCCCTGCCTTCCGCTACGTGACATGTCCCAGCCCCGATGTGCTGCTGGGGCAGCACTGCTGGGAGGGGAACCCACACCCCTGAGACCCTGACCACAGCACTGTGCCCAAAGATTAAACCCTCTCCTCCATCCTCCTCAGCCACTGCATTTTCCCAAGTCTTCTAATTTTTCCAGCATTATGAAGAGATCAGATACTATTTTATATTATCTGTCTGCTCCTGCACAAGGCAGCAAGATCCTGGCAGAGCAAGCCAGAGCAGCCCTCCCAAACTGGAGATTTGGAAGGGAGGCTCTGTGCTCAGCTGTGGGCGGAGGACAGGGAAAAGCAGAGCTTTTTATCCCAAATTTGGAAAAAAACATTGAAAAAGGTCTTGGGGGCTTGCCTCCCACGCACAGTCATAGTCTGGGGGGATTTGAGGGCGGGTGCACTCTCCTGGGATGAGAGCAGCAGCCTGTCTCTAGCAGAGAGAGCATGGCTGGGAGGGCACAACACGCTTCCATTGGGCACGAGGGCCATTCCCAGGCACAGACACCTGTGTGTCCCTCAAATCTCAGCCCCAGAGCCACTTCCACAGCCTCCAGTGACCTCCCAGGCTGGATCAGCAAGGACTCAGAGCACAAGCAGTCCCAAACTCGGTCAGTAGCAGCAGCCTGGCTTCCCACTGGGAGACTCCCAGGGCAGCACTGGATCTGCCTGGCTCTGCAAGCACAACCTGAGCAGACTTGACGTGTTGTTTGGAGAGGTGGGAAAGTGATGAGGCTGTGGGGTTGCTACCTTTTTGCAGGGCAGGAGCCTCAGCAGCTTTCTCTGAGCAGACATTGGAGATGGGGAGGACAGGCTTCAGCTTGGCACCACGGTGCAGCAGCGTCTGGCTGGGCACTGCCTCTCCCTGCTCCCTGCACTGCAGCACCAGCACTGGCACGGCACGACCCCAGTGGGAGGCATCACACTACTTAAAGAAAATTATGTTGCTGGCCTTTTCATTATGTTGCCCAGCAAATGTTCCCATGAAATATAGGCCTAATTATCTACCCACATTCAGATTACTCTAAGATGCAATTTCCTTCTACTCTGTGGAGTTTGCTCTCCTTCTGTGGATCTCATGATTGAAATACACTCAATTAGTTATTACTCTGCTGGCTGAGACCTTGAGCTGCCTTCCTGACAGCTCCACCCAGGTCTCTCTGGCCTTACAATAGCCAGGTGACACTGGGTCACAGGCAAGCCACAAAGATGTCTCAGCACTCAGCCATGCCTGTTATTTATTAGCTTTGTATCTCAAATGGAAGCCTTGTCAGGACTGAGAGCTTGAAACATGACGTATCAGCATCGTAGAATCACTGAGGTTGGAAAAGGCCTTTTGGATGTCCAAACCAAACCAAAATGGAGTCCAACCATTCCCCCAGCACTGCCAAGGCCACCATCAAACCATGTCTCCAGGTACCACGTCTACACATCTTTTAAATCCCTCCAGGGGCGGTGGCTCCACCACTGCCCTGGGCACACTACTGAACAAAGAAAAGACACAGCCTCAGTGCGGGTAATTGCTGTGGTCAGTGTTCATCCCTTGGGTGGGATCTTTTCAAAAGCATGGTCCTAAATCCCTGCCAGGGAGCTCCCTCTGCCCTGGAGGGGTAGACTCTGGGTGAGACCGTGTTTCTGAGTCAGGAGAGCTGACAGGAGAGGGAGCATTTCAAGAGCAGCATAATGTTATATACCTCTTTTTTCCTTAAAATGATACAGCAGGTAGAGAGAAACAAAAGCGAGGAGCATCAGCTGAAGCAGGAAGGAGGATTTGAGCAGGATGGCAATGTCATTTCCTTCCTATTGTCCACATCAAACTGACAGAAGCCAGTCCTTTAGAATAAACTACAATAAATAATAAAACCAATTGATATAGCAAAGGAAACAACAACATGTATATGCCATATAGGGAAAAGATTCCTTAAGTCCTCCACAGAGTTGTGGAAGCCCTGGCGTGAAGGCTCTCTGGAGGTCTTTGCTGGAAGTCTGGCACAGCAACTTCTTTTGGCCATACTGAGGTACTTGCTGATCCCTCCCAGAGTGACCTGTTCCCACACTTGACCACCCTCCTGGTGAAGGGAACTAATTTCATACCGACCAGAGACATGTTTTACTCCCAGGGATCCCAGGGACCGCTCAGCAGCTGTGGAGGTGCTTGGCCCTTACAATGAGAAGTTCCTCAAGGTCGGGATTCCAGAAACAGCTCCAGGAACAGATCGGGCGGTAATGGATTGCTCAATGATTCAGTGATTACTCAGTTTTTGCTCCATCCACATCTCAGTATTTCATTGTTTTGGCAAAATATCAGCCTGACTTTGTCCTGACATTGGCACCACGCAGCACAAGAAGAGCTGAAGTTTGAAGTGACTGCGTCATATCTACGATGGAATAAAAGATTTTGTGATTATAGGAAAGTTTGTGGGACTGTGTCCGTGGAAACACCTCACTACCAAAACTCTGCTCCAACCCTACCCTGCACCGTGTCCAATGCTCACTGTATCTAAAAATGCAGAAATGAAACCACTGAAATGAAACACCTGCTAGCAGAAGGGCTCAGATTATCTGTATCAGTGGGCAAGGGGACTACAGAAAATGTTCTGTCTGGACTTGTGTAAGACCTTTGAGACAGTCCCCCACAATATCCTTCTCTCTTAATTGGAGAGATATGGACTTGATGGATGGACTGCTCAGTGGATGAGGAATTGGTTGGATGGTCACATCCAGGGAGCAGTGGTCAATGGCTCAATGTCCAGATGGAGATCAGTGACAAGTGATGCCCCTCAGGGGTCTGCATGGGGCCAGTGCTGTCAAATATCTCCATCAGTGACACAGACATTGGATCAAGGGTGCTTCCAGCAGATGACACCAAGCAGCTGTGGGCTCAACCACCAAGTGGTGCGGTTGACAAACCTGAGGGAAGCTGGAAGAGCTTCTGAGGGCACACCCAAAACGTTTTAAATGCAGTTCCCACTCTCCACAGAGCACAGAGCACGGCAGGAGCAGCTCCCTCTGACGTGGTGCTTCTGCCTGCCGCGAGGCTGAACAAGGGAGCAGCAGTCGGGCACGTGGGGACTGATCCTGCACAGAGCAAGGAGCAGGGAGAGAGCAGGGAGAAACACGCAGGGAGATGACTCAGAAAGCTCAGCTGGAGGATGAGGAGGGATGCACACACATTCAGGGCCATCAGCAGTTCCTGGCCGTGGTGAGGGTGTAGCAAAATAGAGGCCATCTGCTTCAGCTGGAGCATCACACAAAGGCACAGGCAGTGAAGAGCCTCTTGCTTAGACCCTGCTGGCAAGGAGAACAAATTCCACAATTGCTACCAAAATAGCCCAAGGCACAGGAGAGGAGTGGCCACAGCGTGCATTCAGGTTCTGCTGTCCCTGCTCCTGCCCCACTTCCAAGCTGTCCTGTGGAGAGGAAGAAGAGCAGCCCTGAAAGGTTCGTAGTGATTCAAAGCAGTGCTGAGTGGGATTTGGCAGCAGGCTTGGGATGTGCAGCACCTCAGTCCATCACCGTTCTGCAGGAAAGGACCTGGATGCTTCTGCAAATCTTCAGCAGAACCAGAGCCAAAAGTGCTATGATTGTGCAGAACAGGTGAATGTCCTGGCATGAGAAATAACGCAGTAACAGAGCCACTGTGTGTGGGCTGTGCAGGGCTGCAACAACCCCAGCCTGTGATGCCTCAGGGGAGATTTGGACTGGTTGGAGAGGGCTCAAGGAGAGCACCAGGAGGGGTCAGATGGTGCAAGAGGGCAAGCTGTGAGCAAAGGCTTAAAATGGGACCAATTCACCCCAGGAAATTAAAGCAACACACTCTGGTTATGTATAACGCTGAAGGCAGGACAGGGCAAAGAGCAATGGGTGGGGAAATTCAGGTTCCACCTGAAGAAAAACTGTGTAAGGATTGTGAAGCAGTGGAACAGACTTCCAGGGAGAGCAGTGCAGGTGTGACCAGCTGGGGCAGAACCTCCCTTGGGCACCAGCTCAGATGGGATGGGCTCAGCACACTGCTCCTGCCTGGGACATGCCACAGAGTCACCCAACCCCCCATGGCCTGATAGGGCTCTCTGGGCTCTTCATCACTCATGGAACCAGCAGCTTCACAAACCTCATGGAGATGGTGACAGTTCTGGGAATTCAAGGGAAAAAACCTTTTGCAGAGTGGGAAATTAGCAGTTCTTTGACAGAAAAAGGGCAGAAAAGCTGATATTGCAGAGTCAAGAAAAAGTAACTGGCTGAAAGCCCATCCTGTAAGTTGGTAATCCTGAAAACAGCCATTGGAAGAAAAATGACACTAAATATGAAGAGGAAGAAAGGAATAGATACTGATCAATATGCAGCAACCACCACAACAGGCTATGGAGCAGAGATATTGATAGGGAAGGGTAAACGGACAGAGGGAAATCCATGTCTGGCAAAGCCACAACCAGTAAAGCCAAAACCAGTTCACTAAATATATTAGAAACAAAAGAAACATTAATTATGTCATAGACTCATTTCATAAACATAGAGAGGCATAAAAGGATTTTGGTCAGGGGCAACCTCAGGTGTCTCCAGTCCAACATCTGATATCAAAGTGACGCTGCCTTGTTCAGAGATTGCCCAGGTGAATTTTGAAGATCTCCAGGCATGGAGAGGCCCCAGCATATCTAGATGAGGAGATTTGCCAGTGACAAGGCCCTCAGTGGGTCCCTTCTGCGTTTGGAAAGGATGGGAGTGTCAGACACGAGGATGATGAAATTGTCTGTGGTCTAATAACAACCCAGAGCATCTCGGGTGCCATCTGTGGGCTTTCTGAACCAGCAGCTCTGTGTGAGCTGCACCTGAGGGCCCTCGAGCAGGGCACTGAGCCGAGCCGAGCCGAGCCGAGCCGAGCCGAGCCGCCTCCTCCCGCTGCCGAGGATCTGGAAGCCAGGGAGAAGCCAGGTTTGGCAGGATGCTGACAGGGGGCTCAGCTGCCCTGGTTAGCAGCTGCTCAGTCCAGCACGACACATCCAGATTGAAAAATGGAGAGGATGCAGAGGATTCAATTAATATAGAATTCAGGGATTAAAAATACACCCATCAGCAGGGTGTAATGGAAAGTGTCTTGTCAAATGAGCCTCAGTTCATCCTTTGAGAAAATTACAAGTTTGTAGATAAAGGTTACCATGTAGCCATTATTTGCTTAGCTTTTGGCAACGTGTTTGACTTAATATCTTATGACACCCTAATTACAAATTTAGCGCTATACAATCCCAATAAAGCCCACATTAAATGGATGGAGAGCTGCAAACCCAGCTCCAAAACAAGGACTCGTCAGTGAACAGAGATGATTTAGAGGGATTCTGCCAGAGTCAGTCCCAGCCTGACACTAATCAATGTTTTCATCATTGATTGAGAAATGAGCACAAAACACAGCTGATAAATTATACAGCTGCTGGGAGCAGAAGGACTGGCAGTGAATAATTATGACAGAGAAGTTCGACAGAGCGACTGGGATCTTTTCTGTGCACAACCCATTTTCACTTGGCACAGTGTTAAAATAGGCCAGCTTTCAAACAGGAACGGAGGAAAGGTTTCATCCAAAAGAGTTGGGAGGAAACATTTCATCCAAAAAAAAGGATGGGAGGAAAGGTTTCATCAAAAAAAGATGGCATGCAAAGATAAGCTAGATATCATCAGGGGAAAGTAAGTCAGAGCGGCTGGCTTTGCATCACTCCAGCACCACAGCGCTGGGCTGGCCTCGGGTGAAGAGACTGGAGGGAGAGAATGAGGATGATGCCATGATGTTTTTTTGCTTTTTATATATACCCCCTCTATATACTCTTTTGTATAACTTTTATGTATTCTTAAGGGCCTTTTAGCCCACATACTCCTAATTCTGCAGGTTTGATAACCAGCATAGGCCCAGTATTCCATTAAGCCAGGAGACCAAACATCTTAGAAGGCTCAGACACCAAGGTTTTCTCTGGAACACATTTTGTAAACTAAGATAGGCCTGTCCAAGGGGGGAAAGTTCCTCAGAGAGGGGGGTTCACTCAGCCTCTCATTGGGGAATCTTTGATAGATATGCTAATTGGTAAAGCCTATAATTTTATACCCAAACTATTGTGGGTGTGCATTTCGGGGGTACCCACGGGGGAGCATTTTGGTGTGCATTTGGATGTGCATTCCAGCGTGCTCCCCCTGGACGGAGTGCACCAAGGATCCTTAAAATAAATACCAAGGTAAAATCCCTTTTTCCCTTCTAACCGTGTTTGGCTCTTGATTTTAAGACCAAGAAAAGGCATCAAGGAAAGCAGGACAGTCCTGCAGTGCCAGGAATGGTGGGCAGAGGACACCAGAAGTGGCTCCAGGGGACAGCTGAAGTGGCAAAGGAGTCAGACAAGAGGAGATGGATGAAGTCCCTGAGCTGGAGACACCCCATGGAGTGCAGGGGACAGGCTCCACCTTGAACCTACTGCCACCTCCACCCTAGAGCAGCACAGGAACCCGTCTGTGCTTGTCCCTGCAGCACCACTTGTCCCCATCCTCCACAAGCATGACACTAAAAGAGAAACACTTTCCCAAGAGAAAAAGAATTGCTTTGCTGAGCTCTTGAATCAGGCTGGGGTTATATTCCTCTCCTCGACATCATTTTCTGCCAGTAACTGTGAACATGGAATGAAGGGAAGCTGAGGGGGTTTTCTGAGGGGGAGATGAGGAGGCTGGAAATGAGACATCCCAGGCTTGCAGGAGGGTCTGTGCAAGGAGCTGGGGCCCAACTGCCAGGTGACTTCCACTGGTTTATATGCCACCAGCAGAGAGACATTTTCTCCTGTGGATTCTGGACCTGCAGCCCAGAGGGGCTTTTCCATCACCTGCTCCTCGCCCAGCCTGGCCCCAGCAGCCCGAGGGCCCTGGTGACCCTCTGATGGCCACAGCCCGACCCGGCGAGGCCATGGCCGTTTGCAGCTGCCAGGGAAGCGCTCGGCTCTCTCGGTATTTTTAGCTCTGCCCACGACACCGCTCGAGTTCACAGCGTGACCTACTTTGGGAAGGCAGAGCTCTCACCCCGCTGGGTCCCCACGTGCTGGGAAGAGGCTGCTGGCCCCAGGAACAGCCCCCCCTGGGCACCCTGTCCCCAGCACATGGTGCTTGGCTCCCTGGGGGTCTGCACAGAACCCAGGGGCAGATTTTGGGGAGGAGGAGGAGGGTCCTGTGGGAGCCAGGGCTGTCTGCAGCAGGGACATGTGCAGGGCTCCCAGGTGGGTGCTGCTCTACAGGGACTCGACAGCATTTTGGTTGGGCTCTGCATTTCCACATTTCCCTTGCTTCGGATAAAATCAGCAACTCCCAGACTGGCACGGACACAGCCTGGATTTGGGTCCCCAAGGGAGTTATCCTCAACAACTCAGCTTCCCAGTGGGCCAAACTGTGTGGCCAGTCCAGCTGGGCCTTATGGAGCCCCCAGCTTGGCTCTGGTGAACATAAAATCACAGTCTGGGTTAGGAGGGACCTTAAAGCACCTCACTCCCCTTGGCAGGGATACCTCCCATTAGACCAGGTTGCTCCAAGCCCCGTCCAGCCTGGCCTTGGACACTTCAGGGATGTGGAGTGGAGCTGCTGGGATGTGTGGTCCATGCCCAGGCTCTGGTGTCCACCCTGCCCACGGCTCCATCAGGGACCAGGCTCATTCCCAGTGTCACTGGGCAGCTGATTAATCTGTCCTGACCTTCTCTCCTGGGCACCCTAAAAACCTCTCTCCTGACACTGGGAGTGCATGGCGAGGTTCACCGCTTGCAGAAGAGCTCCATAAAGGGACACACTCACCCCAACAACCCCTGCAAAGTTCAGCTCTCCCCTCTGCTTTCAGGACCAAAATCTCCTTCAGCACCAGGTCCGTGTCCCAGCACGAGTCTCGAAGGTGGCTGTGGCTGCCTGCTCTGTGCAGCCCCGTGTCAGCGCTCGTGGCTGCAGCCCAGGCACCGATCCATGAGGCTGGCAAACCTCCTCCTTGGCAGCTCTTTCCTGCCTCATTACCCCCAAAATCCCAGGGGTCCATTGCTTTGCTGGCCCTGCTCTAGAAGCTTTTCTGAACTTTGCTGTGTTAAAAGCTTTCTATTTCCAGCAAGGATGCAGGTAGAGGGGAGGGATTTTACAGCCACCAGGTGACAGTGCCAGGGCTGAGCCATGGGGCAGCAGTTTCAGGGCGAGAAGGGGAGAGAGAGGGAGAGAATTCACCCACCGGCCACTTCCAGCTAATCCAGCACCTAACTGGGGAGAGGAACAGCAACAACAACCCGGTCACACACTGAGGGAGCACACCCACACTGGTGGGAGAGGGGAAAGCACCGAGGCAGGAATGAGAACAGTGACACCAAGGACAACAGAGCCGACACACGTGTCCTTCCTTCCCTGACTCATCCGACCACGCAAGAGCCAACGCCCCGCACAGGCTGGGCAAATTCTCATTCCAAACGCAGGAACAGCCCTTCTGTTTCAGTGGATCAGCTGAAACCTTCCCCCGAGAGCCCGTGCCTTGAGGCAGCCATTAGTCACTGCGAGGAAGGAGGGTTTGGCTGCTCAGCCCACGCAGAGCTCGACACTCACGTGCCAGATGGAGCCAACACCTCGCGCTGGATGCGAACGCAGCCGCGGGCACAGCCAGTGCCACACAGCACCTCGCTGGGCCTCCCTGGGTCCAGCTGGCTGCAAAGCAGCCTGGCAGGCAATGCCAAGGGCAAACAGGGCATTTGGGGTCACCTGTGACACCCGCAGTTGCCTATGCAGCAGCAATGTGCTCAAGCACGGGCGCAGCTCGGAGCTCACCCCAGGTCAGGGCTGCTTGAGCTGCACCAGCCTTCCTCGGCACATTCCCCTGGGGCTGTGCATCACATCTAATGTGCCTTATCCAAGGAAAAAATCTGTCATTTATGGTACATTTAAAATTAATGCACATTTGGTGTTCTTGCTGATCCCGAGTTGTCCCTGCACGCGTGCTGCAGTGGGGAGCTGTGCTCGGCCCCGCCAGGACAGCGGCGCCCGCGGCACTGCTGAGCCTCCCTCCCTAGCAGCCACACTGCCAGGGACAAATTCCCAAAAATAAGGGTTTCCAGCAGCACTGCCAGCACTTGTACCTCACCAGTACCGACTCCTGCCTGGTGCCAGGGGGTCTGTGCCATCCAGGAGGGCGCAATGGACACAAATGTCACACCTTATGCATAAACCTTTCCAGAGCTGGAGGCCCAGATGCTTCCTGATGGGAAGCTCATTCCTGTCCACAACCCCTGAGTGCATGAGGTTTAATTAAAAGCTGTCCCTGCTGCTGCTGGTGGCAGTGGTGACTGTGGCTCTGCCATGGGCAAGTGCCATGTCTGAGCTAAGGGACGCTCAGGCCACAGGTGCCTTCCCAGCATCTGGAATGCTGCTTCTGCTGCCTGCAAGGAACCTCCAGGAACCCTCCTGGCACACACATAGGTGTATTTATGGTGTATTCTCTCCTAAAACCCAAATTAAGGCCACTGGGAAAAAGAGGGTCACACCCTCCGTGACCCGAGGAGGGGACAGGGACAAAGAGCACGAACTCAAACCCCACCAGTCCCAGTGGGAACAGAACCAGCCATCAGCTGGGAAGGGATATTTATGGCAGTCAGTGCTTTGGTGCCAGCAAAACATCCCAAAATCCTGTTCATCAAACAAATGACACCAGTGCCAGTGCCTCCTGCCCTGGGACACCTGGTGAAACCTGGTGCCCCATGGCCATGTTTTGGTGGGGCTCTCGGGATAGAGGCAGTGGCAGGTGCCAATCCTGCCACGTGGAGCCCTGGAGGGAGAGAAAAATATTTTCCATGTATTTCTTGTTTGCTGATTTTCTCACCAGCTCTTCCAGCGACAGCGAGTGAAACCCAGTGGCGCAGCCGAGCCCCCGCATCTCGACAGCTCAAACACAGCCCTCGGGCAGCACGCAGGGAAAATCACACGCAGGGGGAGGTCAGGGAGCACCAGTAAAGAGGATGAGATTAATTTGGGAACAACACGCAGGGAGAATGACAGGGAAGGAGCATCGCTGGGCCCCACCACAGCCTGGCTGTCCCTGCCAGTGGAGCAGAGCCCACAGGGGCTGCACGGACACATCGGCCCCACGCAGGCACAGAAACGTGAGAAACCACAGCAGGAGCTGTCACAGCCAGCTGGGCATGAGCCAGAGCCCCACGGCACAGATCAAAGCTCTCCCCCAGCCTGGGCAGGACTTCCTGGAGGGTTTGGACAGGTGCTTCCTGCTGCCACATGTTCCTTCTTCTTTCTAAACCCCGCTGGAGATTCTCTAGGAGCTCGTGTGGCTGCTTTAAGGAAGCAGCTGAGTTTGTTGCTTGCACCGAGCCATTTGCAGTAGGTCAGCCCCAGGGTGCTGCCCATGGGGACAGGAGTGCCGCTGCCACCAGCCCTCGGTGGGGACAACCCCGAACACCCTCCCTCCTCCACGGCATCCCCGCTCCAGAGGGAGCCTGGTTCCCAAATCCCTGCTGCACCCGGTCACTGCAGAGCCTGGGGGTGTTCCCCCTCTCCGGCTGCTGGCAGGGGCTCGATCTGCTGTGAATCCATCACTGGGACACGTTTCTGAAAGCTCGGTCAAGGCTTTACCCCCACCAGATGTGTCACCAAAAGGTTTGGAGGGGAACATTCCCACTGCAGCTCCTGCTCGTGGCCGTGGCTCCTCAGGACCTCGCTCTGACCCTGCTGCCTCAGGGTTGGCACTGGCTGGCACCAGATTTGCTGTGGGAACAAGCTGTGTCCTCCTCACCTACGATGAAGCCTTCAGGCCTCAGCAACTGCTTCAGCTCCTCCAGCAAAGACAAATTCATCCAACTTCTGGTCAGATTTCATCTTTTTGGGGATGTCACACACCCATGAAGAAACTGCAGGGTGGTTTCCAGGCGAAGCCTGCACCTGGCCCGGGCCAGGAGAGAGGAGACAGGAGCCTCAGGCTCTTCCAACCACACTCCTCCCACTGCATTTCCAGCAAAGCAGAGCCTGGGGAACAAAGGGGTGACGCAGCACCGGCTCCTTGGGACACATGGGCAGGGATTGATTAAAACCTCCTGACATGGAATTGCACACACGGTCCCCGGGGTGCCCCTGGGTGTAGGGGCAGCGTGGGGCAGACTCACCTCTGGCACCTCTGGGACCCTGCCTTGCCCAGCCAGCAGCAAAGCACGATGGAAAAACAATTTTGCTTTTAGATTTGTCCCATTATTGGTTTACACTCCTCGGCATGGAAGAACAGATCGGTTCAATGTCCAGGGCTCAGCTCCAGAAGAGGCAGCAGGGAGGAAAGACGTGATCAATTATTTAGGAGAGACTTTCAGTCTCACATCAGAGGTTCATCTTCTGAATCCATACAACTGAACTAAGTGCTGTTTTCCCGTGGTACAGGGCACAGAGCAAACAGAGAGGTTCTAATTAGCACACTCAGGAGCCCAATATTTGTCTGTTTTCTGTGCCTCCTTTCATGAGCCCAGCAGTTCCCACCCAGGCTCCAGGAGCATGTCTGGCTGCCAGGATGTTTGTAGGGAAAATACACAGCTTGGAAAGGAATTACCTGTTTGAACAGAGGGGAAGAGCTCTCCTGGAAGGAGAGCAGCTGAGTTCAGGCTGACAGAGCTCTCATTGGACAATAACCTGTGGTTATTGCCCCTGGCTGGGGGATGCCCTGGGCAGAGGGACCACGGGGAATTGGCTCCTGCTCCAGCAGCACAGCACAGGGGTGTGACAAACACAGTCTGTCCACTGCCAGGAGGTTGGATCCAACCTCTGCTGAAGACACTTTTGGTTTTAGCTGTATCCTTTGGAGGCAGATGGCCCAGGATGGGCTTGGTATGGGCAGCCAGAGGACCTCAATCATCTCTGGGGTTTGTGCTCCAGTTCTAATCCCCATTTTCCAGGGAGAGGTTCCTGGAGTGGAACCACTGACAAACACAGACACCGGAGGGCCTCACATCTGGTTTGCCATCCCCTCATCAGAAAAATAAAGCTCTGACTTGTTCTGCTGCTGCAGGAAACATTTGCCTGGAGCAGATTTGCTGGAAGGTGGGCACTCACCTGCACTCACTCACCTGCACTCCCCTGTGCTCACTTCCAGCCTTGGTCCCAGCTTAGAGCCTTTCCCATAACCAGCCTCAACAGAAATTCAATCTCTCCAGCTCCACAGGCAGCCTGTGCCTCCACAGAAGCCCCCAGCTGCTCTAACTTCACTTCTAAAGCCATTTCTAAGTTTTCTTTGTAAGAACAAATTCTTTGCAATAGCAAGGAAAAGCCTCCAGCGTCTGCAACATATTCTGTACACCTGCATTAACCAAAATCTGCATCAAAGATCTGGATGATCCTTGCAGGGAAGGTTTCCAACTGCTTCCATTGCTTCTGGATGGGCCTGGAGCTGCATGGAGGTTCAGCCAGGCTGGGTGGTCTCACCTGAGAACAAAACACTGACCTGGGGCTCTGACACTTGAAAATAACATTGTGTGTAAGAGAAGCAGCCTCCCTGGGCACAGGCTGCACATTCATGGACATGCCCCATCCCTGGAAGTGTCCAAGGCCAGGCTGGACAGGGCTTGGGGCAGTCTGGGATAGTGGAAGGTGTCCCTGCCCATGGTAGGGTGTGGCACTGGATGGGATTTATGGTCCCTCCTCACCCAAACCAGTCTGGGATTCTGTGACAGAGGAAAACACGACACAGAGCAGGCAGAGGAGAGCCTGTGCCAGGAGGGGAGAGGAGGTTAAGTACAGAGAACAGGCCACAATCCACAGCTTTTACAGCCCCTGGTCCTCAGTGGTGCCACCAAACACGCTTCTGGCCTTAGGGTGCTGCCCAGCTCTGGTGATGCCTGGAGGGCCAGGAGAGCTGAGGGAAGGAAGCAGCTTTGGGGATGTCCTCGGTGCTCTGGTTGGATGACAAATCCCTTCAAGGCAACAGCACCCGTAGCTGGTGATGCCTTTTCTTAGTCTTAAAATCAAGAGCCAAACACGGTTAGAAGGGAAAAAGGGATTTTACCTTGGTATTTCTTTTAAGGATCCTTGGTGCACTCCGTCCAGGTGGAGCACGCTGGAATGCACATCCAAATGCACACCAAAATGCACCCCCGTGGGCACCCCCGAAATGCACACCCACAATAGTTTGGGTATAAAATTATAGGCTTTACCAATTAGCATATCTATCAAAGATTCCCCAATGGGAGGCTGAGTGAACCCCCCTCTCTGAGGAACTTTCCCCCCCTGGACAGGCCTATCTTAGTTTACAAAATGTGTTCCAGAGAAGACCTTGGTGTCTGAGGCTTCTGAGATGTTTGGTCTCTGGCTTAATGGAATACTGGACCTATGCTGGTTATCAAACCTAAAGAATTAGGAGTATGTGGGCTAAAAGGCCCTTAAGAATACATAAAAGTTATACAAAAGAGTATATAGAGGGGGTATATATAAAAAGCAAAAAAACATCATGGCATCACTGGAGCTGAGCTGGAGGTTACATAAAGTGAGAATCAGCTCAGTTATGCAGCCATTGGCAGGGACAGATGTGGCACAAGCTGAGCAAGCACCAGGGGATGTCTGGACAGGCTCCAGCTGCCATCGACAGCTCCAGCCCTGGGGACAGAGCACTGGAGATTCCTTCCCAGTGCCTGACAATACCCGGAGTGACTCCTGCTGGGGTGAGCAGCTGGAAGCCCTGTGTGTTCCTTTGCAAGTCTGATATAAGCAGAGGCAAGTTGGGCTCTAAGTTGTTGACAACTTTTCTCTTTGTAGGACTTGATGCAAAGAAACAGCCAGACATTTCAATCCAGCAAAATAACTTTAATTCAACAGGGCAAGTACAGCCAAGTGGTGATTCCAGAGTTGCCTGGCAAGGGTCAGCTCCATGATCCGTCGGTAAATGTCCTGCTGATGACTTGAGGATCCAGGCTCTGTGGCCACCCTTCCCAATGATTTCTTAGGTTTAGATTTCAAGTGAAATACATTCAGATTTGCTCCTGTCAGAGCATTGCTCACCAGTACGTGGTTGGAAGTCACTGAGGAGTTAATTACACAGTTACCTGATTCGTATGAAAAGAAAGCAACGCTGCAACCCACAAACCCCTCAAACCCCTCCCTCTCTCCAGTGCTGCTGCTCGGAGCCTTCCCAGCACCTCGCAGGGGGAGATCCCGCCCTTCCTCGGGCCTTCGCGCTAAAAACAGCGGCTAAAAACACAGCAGCAAAAATCAGGGCAGCTCTGAACTGCACATTTCCCCTCTGCCAGTCTGTGATCAGTAACTGCTGCTCCTGGCACCTGCAGGAAGGAGCAGGGCCCACGGCAGCCCCCCCTCCCCAGAGGGACTCGGGCACGGTGCAGGTTGTGCTCGGTGCCGAGTGCCCGGCCCTGGCTGGAGAAGGACGAACTCTGGCTTCATTCATCTGGGCGTTGTTTTGGTTTGGTGAAGTATTAAATAAATAAATAGGGCTGCTCTGTCAGTAGGATGGGCTGTGGCTCTCAGCTGGCAGCTCGGCCTCTCCCGAGCCCTACCCCGGCTCTCCCGTGCTGCTCGCCTGGCCCTCCCCGCTGGGGACGTTCCTGCGCTTCCTCAGCTGCACGTCCTCATCCTGCAGGAGAAAAGGAAGCACACACTGATCCTTCAGACTCCCCTCTGAGCTGGATAAAACCTGTCCCTCTTCCTCTTCTTTCCCACCAGCTCAGGTAAGCCCAGCAAACAGAACTCCCATCACTCCAGCTCCTCTCTCTATAAACACTGACACCATCTGACACCCTCACATGGAGCCTTCCCAGTCCATCCTCGTGCTCCCACTGAGGAACTGCTCATGACTAACACAACAGACACCTTTTAAACCCTGCTGCAGTCGGAGCAGCAGGGCTGTGCCCTGTCTGAGCTGTGCTGCTCAGCTTGGGGATCACACCACAGCACACCTGGTCTCAGAGCACATTTACCTCAGGGTGGGCCTGCTGTCCCACAGAATCAAACCTCTGTGGTTGGAAGGGACCTCTGGAAGATAAATCCAGTCATCTTCTCCAAGCAGGGCTGACCCAAGTGCTGGGGCTGGTTCTTGAGGGCATTGATTTGCTTTTCAAGTACCCACAAGGGTGGAGTTTGCACCTCTCCCTGCACAGCCCAGGGTGGTGTCAGCTGTGTGTACACAGCAGATTTCCCACTGTCCCCAGGGAAGGTTTCCTTTAGCACAAATTGTGCCTGTCCCCTCTTGGCTTTTTGCTGGGAGTCATCTCCATAACCACCTCCTTCTCCATAACCACCTCCTTCTCCATAACCACCTCCT
>VZRV01003389.1:737907-855812 GCA_013398115.1 Falcunculus frontatus
ATAACCCCTCCCTTCTCCATAACCCCCTCCTTCTCCATAACCACCTCCTTCTCCATAACCACCTCCTTCTCCATAACCACCTCCTCCCTACCCACCCCACAGGCAGCTGGCAGATCCTCCCTTCAGCTCCCCTTCTCCAAGCTGGAGGAAGCAGCTCCCTCAGCCTCTCCCACCCCGATCCACCTCACAAGCAAACCCACGGAGCTGCAGGACCAGGATTTAACTGTGGCCAGGTTTTGCCACACGTGGCAGGGACTGACCTGAGCAAGGTGAGCATGTGCCACTTAGCGTTTGTCCTAATGAAAAGCAAACTCATTTCTGCACAGTCCTCCTCAGCCAGTCCCTCCCAGATGCTTCTCTCAGCATCTTTCCCACCACCACCACCTCCACCTCACACCACTCAACAGTGACCAGCCACTGCTTGTTCCAGCACGGTTCCTACCGAGTCAGAGTCTTCCTCAACTTGGTTGCTTATGAAATCGAGATAATCATCCTTCTGGCTGTCCAGAACTTCTTCTTCGTACTCAGTCTGGTAGTCTGACTCATCTAAAGGGAGAAGAGACAAAGCAAAGGGTTTAACTGGCAGGCAGAGAGGGAGAGGAAACTGGGAGAGGAGTGATTGCCACTGTCCCTGAGCACAGGCACAGGCAGGACAGTGCCAGCAGCTCTCTGCAGCTCAGTGAGCTGGGACTGCTCACACACAGATCTCAGCTCCCCAGCACATAAAAATAAACCATGTCCTCTCTGTGAATTGTTGTCCTGGAGCCCTGCAGAATCCAAGGAACCACAGAGAGCAGCAACTGTTCGGGTGGTTCTGGTGGGTGCTGGTTCCCAGCCCGAGGGACACAGACTCTGGTGCTGGGGGAATGCTCCCTGGGGAATGCCCCTCACAGCACAGCTGCTGCTTTCCACCCCTCAGCCCAACCAGACCTGTGGGACACCTTCAGAAGCCTTTGAGCTGCCAATCCCAACTCCCCTGGACACAGCAGTCACGGACTCTGGGAACAGGGATGCCAGGCTTAGGGTGAGCTCTGCCTGGAGTGGAGCTGATAACTGAGTGTCTCACAATCCCCATTCCACAGGGGACGGTGACATTCACATTCCTTTCCTCTCTGCAGAGGACAATCACTGGCTTTCTCCAGTAATCCAGCAGATTAACATAATTTAGGGAGTCTCAAGAGCTGTGCACAGCAGCAGGACACGCCAGCAGATCCCAGTTCCTGCCTGTTCCCATGGAATGAGGACACATCATGCAGAGCCAACGCCTCTCCCAGCACCTGGAGATCACCTGGAGGGACTGCAAAACAGGCAGCAGGACCTCACAAGGGCCTGGAGGGACAGGACAAGGGGAAATGGCCTTGAGCTGACAGAAAGCAGGGTTAGATGGGATAGTGGGAAATCCTTCCCTGTGAGGGTGGGGAGGCCCTGGCACAGGGTGCCCAGAGAAGCTGTGGCTGCCCCTCGATCCCTGGCAGTGCCCAAGCCCAGGTTGGATGGGGCTTGGAGCAGCCTGGGACAGTGGAAGGTGTCCCTGCCATGGCAGGGGTGGCACTGGATGAGCTTTAGGGTCTCATCCAACTCAAACCCTTTTATGACTCCACCTGGTGCCAGGGCTGACTCCCCACAGCAGCTCCAGGAATGTGCTGGGCTGGGGGGGCCATCGATGGTCCCAGCTCATCCCCAGTGCAGCAGCAGCCCCCACAGAGCCTGTCCCAGCCACTCGTGACACCAGGGCACGTGGGCAGCGGGGCAGAGCCCGTGGCAGGCAGCACCTTCCTCTGCTGGCACCCAGAGCTTCAGGACGCAACGTAAGGCGAGAAAATGACATTTCATCACCACCACAAAATCATGGTTGTGTGACACCAGTTCTTCCAGCCCTTTCCTGAGTTAATTCCAGTGTGCTCTGGAGCAATACCTGGGTTCCAGCCCACTGGTGAAGAGAGAGGCTCCTGTTTAATCCAGATCCTTGATTAAGTGTTTCTCCTGGGAGCTGTCAATAGCATCTGCTCCACCCTGAAGACAACAGCACAGTCTGTTCCACAGCCTTGTCTCCTAACACAAAACTACAACCAACTGCTAGAACACTGGGATTAAAGACATTTGGTCTTTCTTTTTTCTTTTATTATTTTTAGCGGGTTTTTTTTTTACTGTGAATTAGAGAACGATTGTTAGTTTTTACTAAAAAACACTAATGATAATACAGCAGAGAAAATGGAAACGCATCTGAACAGCAACAGACACCACAGACGAGTTTGGAGTTTATGCCTCCAATAAAACCAGCTGCCATCAAAACCAAACTCCTTGATTTTCCCAGCACTATTCAAAATTTAACAGGTCTTTCTACAGACAGAACCAAGAGAAGGGTGACCCTTCTCACATCCTTCACACAGCAGCTCTGGAGGGGGGAAAGGAGAGCAGGAGGTGGCCCTACTGCCCCCAGATGTCACCTTCCATCAAGGCTGAGGCTCACAGTGACTGTTCTGGGCTCTCCAAAACCTCCCAGAAGCACCAAGCAGGACCAAGGCCTCGCTGCTCTGCTCAACTCAGCACCACCCAAAGAGCACAGCCTGAAATCCAGGCAGCCAAGAGGAGAACAAAGGTGACAGTTCAGGTTCACAGCCAGGCCACCAAGCAGCTCCCTGTCCCCTCCCCTACACGGGCCACAAGCCTCAGACCACCTTCACCCCCATGAGCAGAGCAATGCCAGAGCTCACCAGCCTTGAGGAGCCACCTGACAGCCACGAGGCCACTGCAGGGAGGTGTCACCCTCCCCCTGAGCTCACCTCGTCACACACCTTCCCCCACAGCTCCAGGCACCTCTTTAGCAAAAGTCTCATGCGCAGAGGACACAATGTCACTGCTGTCACTGCCACCCAAACACGGGCAGGGTCCCTGCAGCCACACGGAGCCACCCACGGCAGAACACAAAGGATCCTTCACGAGACGGTGCCCACGTGCACAACTCTGCTGCCATCCCCTCCTCCAGACTCTACAGCCAAGGGATTTCAGCATCCTTGAGGAACGTGTGGCCTCTGCCCATCCCCTCCCCAGCAGCCCCTGCCCTGCCCCTCCTGAGCCCAGAATGTGCCACGTCCATTTGCCACGCTCCCATCCAGGGCCTCGCTCAGCAGGAGCCCAACGGGGGAATCATCAGGAACTACATATGGGAGGAGGATCTGTCCCAGTGCTCTGGTTAAATTTTAGCAAGTCTCAGTGCCTGAGCCTTAAATAACCACATACCATGAACTCTTCACTCTTATTCACAATGGCTGCTTCAACCACGTTTGATTAATATTTTCTTCATAAGGCATATGATTGTAATTAGCATTTCAAATTACCACAGGGACATCTCTACAAACAGTCACAGATGGGAGCACTGCTAACTTTAGCTTTCCCTCTGCAGGAACAAGAATCAGGAGGAGGGGAAGAGACTGTTTAGGAAGAGCTCCAGCCCTGGTGACACACTCGGGGGTTTCAGGCCTGCAAGGCTCTGATCCTTTTGGATCTGGGAGCTGCATGAACAGGGAGCTGCTCTGCAGGGCAGGGCCATCACAGGGCACAGAGCACCTTTGTGCCACCCTGCAGGAGCTGCTACCTGCTCCTCATCAGTTCACTGCTGCTCCCACAACAGGAGCACACAAAAAGCAGTGGAGCCAGTGAGTCACTCCTGATCCTCCTCACAGCAGAAGGGAAAACATCCCTGAGGCAGAGCTTCAACTCAGCCTCCTCCCGGCCCAACACGGCCAAGGAGCCATCAGGAGGACATGGGACAGCCCGAGGGGATGGAAGCTGAGCTGCCACTCGTGTTATTTCCCTCAGATGAGACTTGAGCAGGGATTGTTCCCACCTGGGAGCACACCAGTAAGAGGCTGACAGCAGGTGCCTCTCCATGGCGAGGACATCCCGCTGCTGCCTGTCCCAGAGGAGGTGGCAGGAGGGGGACATGGAGGGTCTGTTGGGGGCACAGCCCAGGAGGGGCTCTGGGGGAGCAGGGAATGGCCCCCCATGGCTGGCAGTGCCCTCCCTGAGCACGGGGAGGGGAGAGCTGGCAGTCAGAGCAGGAGCTGTCCCTCCTCCCGACCCCACTCACCGTCTGCCACCGGAGCCTTGACGGGCTCGATGCGGGACACGATCTCTGCCAGGTCAGTGAAGGAGGTGGTGGGACAGGTCACGTTCTGAAACACAGGGAGAAGGTGAAGGTGTGTCAGCAAACACACACAGCAAATCCCAACGAGCCGAGACTGTAGAAAAACGATCTCGAACAGACAAAGCTCCAGACGCACAAATTCTCCACAGCTGCCCCCTCAAAAGCCATTACTCATCAGTGAGAAATCCTCAGCACAGCTCTCCTGAGGCAGGTCTGGTGGCAGAGATGGGATTCCCAACACTGGGACATGCTCTTAATGGCTCCTATTCCACCCATGCAACAAGAAGCCCTATTAAAAATTCAGCAAACCACAGAAAAGACCCCAGAGAGAAGCACAGGAGGGGCTGGGCCCTGGGATGGACAGAGCTCACTGCGTGTGCTTTTCTCCATCAGTGTCCCTTTCTAAGAGGGACTGGCTGGGCCAGGTGCAGCCCCCAGGGAGCTCCTGCTCTCCCTTGGGAGAAGGTGTCCAGGTGGGCCCACCCCTCAGCTGGAGTGATGCCACGGAGGCTGCAGGGACAGGTGGGCACTGGGGTGAGCAGGACCCCCCCGGGGACCCCTGCAAGCCCCAGGGCTGGAGGTGCTGCAGAGACATCTCCCACTGCAATTCCTCCTTCCAATAAACCCCTGCTATTTCCACTCTGTCTCACCCAAGCAGTGGGCTGAGGGTTCTCTATTTTGAGAAGTTCCTGCTCCAGTCTCTCCTCTAAGAAAACACAACTTTGGCATTTAGGAACCCTCTCGGGCTTCCTGCAGCCCCACCTCCCTCCTTGGGGCCAGGCACAAGGTCACCAGTGGACACCTGAACACCTCTCACCTTTTTTTAAACCCAGTGAGTTTAATGAACACAGGAACAGCCCCAACCCAGAGGAAAGGGATAGGGAAGAGCTGGCAGAGGGTTCTAGGCTGCCAGGAATTGCTGTGACAGCTCTTTTCCCAAACACCCAGACCTGCCCACGTGCTCCCAGCCAGGGCAGTTTCCTAACACGGGGTTTTAGGAACAATCCTGTGCTCTTCTGGCAAGAACACTGACTCTATGAATCACACAGCCCCTGTGGGGTCACAGCAGCAGCCCATTACTGCTGCAGCAAAGTGCTCTCAGTTGACCTTTCATCTGTAGCTGATTTTGATGTAATTTGGAACAGCCACAGCACAGAGCAGATCCAGGACAAGCAACGGGGGCAGAGAAAAGCCTGGAGGGAATGAAAAGGTGCCTGTGTGAAATGGAACAGCAGTAGCTCAGGACACACACTTTGAAATATCAAGTTGGGAAGCTCATTGTGACTGTTCAGGAACTGCTGGACAGGATGAGTCAGCCCAGGCTCACTTTGAACATCCAACCTGAACGTTCCCAGTGCAGCACTTGCAGAGAGCTCCTTCCCAGCACAGGGAAGAGAAGCTCCTTGGCAGCCCCAGTCTGTGCCCCGTGACCCTGTGAGGGACACGTGCACCCTCTGGCCACCACACAGACACAGCCACGTCCGAGGCTGTCCCTGGACTCCAAAACCCACGAGGACAAGGTGGCTGCACAGAGCACTGGGGCAGACGAGTGCCAGGCTGTCCCTGGGAGTGGGGAGCAGGCAGGGACAGCTTTGGATGGGATGGAAGTCCAGGGCTCTGCATGAACAGCTCAACAAGATCCTGCAGGGCCCAGCACCAAAGGGTGCCCCAGGAAAACCATCAGCAGCTCCTGAGGTGAGGATGGATGGGAATGAGGTGTGACTGTGCCCTCAGGAGCATCTGTCCCCCAGCTGAGCCCCAGGCCAGCCTGTTTGAGGGCACCTGGGGAGGCAGCTGCACCCAAAGCCTCAGCACCAGGACTGCAAAACCACCTGCAGGAAACCAGGTGTCTCCCCACTCTCGTGTGGTGCTTTACAAACAGCAGTTTAATGTTTAAGTGCTTCCTCTCCCTACTTTTAAGGACAAAATCACCCTCCCATCAGATAACACAAAGCAAAGAAGTGTTTCAGATCCACCTGAAACCTACTCTCAAACCTCTCTGATATTTTTTTTTCCAAGGAGAAAAGTCTTCTCTTTGGCACAATCTTTATGAAATAAATTAGAGGAGAAAGACAGTTACTATTGTAGTCTGCTGGATTATATTTAGCTTTGACTATGAATAACACCTCAGTAGACAAAACTTCCCCAAGGAGATCCAATTAATGGTGCTGCAGCATTCTGTGCTGGGGAAGAGTTAAGGGCTGCTCAAAGTAAAGTTTATGTAAGGTTCCTGTTGTTTGTGTCTTCAGTATTTGCATTCTGGAGACAAGATAAACAGGGACTGAATGATCAAAGCGAAGGAAAAGCATCTAAATGATTAAATATCTGGATTTTTAAATAAAATTTCAATGCTCACGACATGGAAACGAGACGATAAGAAATGGCACTCGGCTCTCAGATGTTGAACACTCCAGAAATAGATGAAGAACTAAAACATATAAAGCATCAAAACCTTTGCTAATGAAAGGCAAGTTAAAAATATCAGCTGCTCTGCCTGGAAGGTAACACAGCTAAAGGACTTAAGTGACTCCAATGGACTAAGGAAAGCAAGAAAAACGCCCCAGTGGGAGCTGCAACAGTTGTTACTCCAGAGAAATAAATCTCCTGCAACAGAAGTCAGATACAAAAATCTTGGGTTTCAGTGGGCTCCAGAGTTTTAGGAGGATGAGCAGAAGATCCTGGAGGCCCTTGGGAGCACCAGGGATGCACAGAGCCCATGGTTCCTGCTCCATAACCCGGCAGGGTTGGTGAATCACTCTCCCAACCTCGTTATTTCCATGCTTTGGCATCTCAGCAATCAGCACTTGGTGCCTCGTTATCAAGTGAGTGCAGGGCCAGGCTGTGTTTGCTATGAGGATGTGACATATCTGATCTCCAGGGCCCTGGAGTGCCACAGAACCCAAGGTAGGTGTGATAAATGTCCATCATGCAGCTGTGATACCCTGATTTAAGTGAAATATTCCCCTCCATTACTGCATCCCATAAAAAGGGCAGTTTTAAAAGCAGTCTCCTTTAAAAGAAGTGTCTGTTACAGCAGTGAAAATGTTTGAGGCTTGTTACTGGCTGGTGATAAAAGTGAGGCTGAAGTAGGGCACAACCAGTTCTGAGACACACAATTTTCCCTCCCTTGACTTCTCCTCATGACTTTTAACACAAAACCTGAACCCCAGCCCCTCATGTCTCATCAGGAGGTGTCGGAGGTGGATTGGGGACCCATCTTCTGCAGTCACACTAAAGCACCTCCTCATCCAGGTGTGTTCCCAGTAAGAAATCCCAGGCTGAGGAGCTCCTCAGGCTCATGGGTCACCAGCTGCTTTCCTCCATGGCTCAGTCCCTGGGTGCTCCTTCCAAAGCCACTCCGGCCCTGCCAGGCAGCGTGGGCAGATCCATCTGATGATGGGAGGTGTAAGTGCCCCTGGAGCTGAGGGTGACATTCACCTCATCCCAGCAGAGCCATTTCCACCCCTCAGTGACTCACAGCCTCTGCTGACACCGAGGGCTCAGATGTGCAATCATCCACCCCTCATCCGTGGCCCAGTGTCCATCCTGCCATCCATCCTCTCCCTGTCTCCAAGCCAAAGTGCTCTGCCACCCACCCCTGGAGAGCTGCAAATCCTCAGTGTTATCTGTCACCTCACTTGACTTCCCTGCGTGAGGCTCACGATGGTTGTGATTCATTCTGGCCATCGCTTAAAAAATTACTGCTCGTTTCCCTCTCTCTAAAAGATGATAGAAAAGAATTACTGGGTAAAACACGAAGCCTTTGTAGAACCTGGGTTTCAAATTAGAGGGATTCAAAGAAGGGGAAGGGTATTATATAGAATATATTATAATATATTATCCAAATTCCTCAGAAAGGTGGGAACTGTTTCTTAAAACCAACTGGAATTTCCCTGCCAAGAAATCCAGAGCACTGAGCTGTGACCCAACCTCAGGGCAGTCACAGTCCCCTGTCCCAGCCCTGAGCAGCTCCTGCAGCACAGAGCATTTCCCTGAGCACTTACATCAGTTTTGGATTTGCAGGTCTCTTGCCTGTCCTTCAGCATCTTGTCAAGGACTCCACTCCTGCACCACACATTAAACACGGTTTTCCCGTGCTGGTATCCCACTTCCTGGAAAAAAAAAAACCAATCAGGAGAAAAAGAAGTAATTAATAACTGCCATTAGCATGGAAACAAGTGAAAAAACAGACCCATTGCTCAAAGTTTTACTCTTTTTCTCAGAACACAGTAGGAATGATGCTGAAAAACCAAATGGGAAGGACAGAGCAACAGGTTTTGAGAGCCCTGGATCCCCTCTCCAGCCCTCGTGCTGGCAGCAGCACCAAACCTCTGCTGTTGTCTCTCCTCTGGTTTTTGGATGAGGGTTCAGAGCATGGGAGATGCTGGGGCTGGAATTCACCTCTCACAATCTATCCCAGCCCAGGGTGGGGGTGATTAAGGGGAAGAAAAGGAGCTGACAGCTGCCACTGGCAGGGTCAGGCTGACCCAAAATAACCACGAGAAGCTGAGCTTCAGGAACTGACACAGCCCCACTGCTCTGGGACTGTACACCAGAGGGGTTTCTCAAGAGGAGATTTCAGCTCCTTGGAAAACGCTGGTGCCCATTTCTATTTCCTGTAAAATCCAGGCATGCAGCTGAAATGAAACCCCCACTACTTCCCAGCCCTTAAGGATAAAGGAATGCCTGGATTGTCCTTCCCTCTGAGGTCAGCACAGCTTAAAGCTTCCTTGTGGGCAGAAGTCATGGAGCTGTGCTGCAGGGAATGAGGATCCAGGAGGTGCTGCCCCTCCATCCCTGCAGAGTCTCATGCCAAGAACCTGCTCACAGACAGTGACACGTTTGAGGAACTGCCCTTCTCTCAGGTTCTACTGCACTGACAAGATTTGCCTGGTGCCTTTACATCTCCTTAACAGCACCACATTGGAACAGAGCAGGGATGTGACAGCCCACGATCTGTTCCTGTGATGAACTACCACACCTGTCTGTCAAGGTTTTCAAATCAGCCAGGGCTCTCCAGCTGGCAAAGAACAAAGAATTATTTATCAGCAAAGTCCTTGATCCAGTGGCAGACAGCGGTGTTTGCCCAGGAGCCAAGAGACACCAAATATCCTAGAGAAAATATTTAGACTGAGGAAATCAGCTGGTGGTTTGGAATAGTTCTGTGTGTCCTAAGGAGTCTCTCAGATGAGAATCTGCAGGGCTAAGCTGTGCTCCTGGGCTTGGGCAGTGTTTGTTAAGCCAGGACCAGAGGGATCAGGCTGCAGCCTAAGGAGCATCACAGCTTCTCACTGAAGTGTAATGGAGATGGACTTAAAGGAGTGGTGGTTTCCCAGCCTGGGACAGGAGCAAAGCTCTGCAAGAATATCTGGACATGGAAGGTGCCTGCATGGCTAGAACAGGCAAAGAATGGAAGGAGACAGTAAAATCACTTTCTTGACAGGAGACACTGAGCCAGAATTGTTTTTGCTGCCCTGCCTGGGCCAGGACATATCTGCTGTGAACACTGGGTTATGGCACCAGAACAATTCCCTGCACACCCAGAGCCAGCTCTGCCCATGCTGGGTTCTGACACAAACACAACCCAATGCCAGTGATGTGTGACCTGGCAGCACCACTCTTCCAACGTCCTTCCACAGACACTGGTGCCACTTCCTGACCCTCTAAGGGGTGCAGAGGAATTGTGGATGATATTTTATGCATACAAGTGTTAAAACGTTAACAGAACCAGGTATTTTCATGTTTCCCTCAATTTCCAGGATTTGAGGCCCCCCTGACAGACTCTTGCAAATCTTTCACGTACAACAAGGAGGGGAGAGCGAGGACAAAGCCCAGCCCACACCAACACCAACCCTCAACTGCCCAGAGCAGCTCAGACACCCACGAGCTCTCACTCAGCAGCTTGAGCAGGAACTGCCACCAAACAGAGCGAGGCAACCGATCCCTTCACAGGTCATTATATAATCAAGATCACTAACTCAATTCCTGCTGCTAATCCAATCTCCCGGCCGGGATATCATTCCACAGCATTACTGAGTGTCAATTATTCACTCCGTGCCAACTGACTCCTCTCGCTCTCCAGCGGCTCCAGCACTAATTAGCAGCAGCAGAGCCGTGAGGAGCAGCGACAGGGAGCTGCCCAGGGAGGCACTTACACAGATCTCATCGAACTTGCCGAAGTCCAGGGTGCCGTAGCGGTCGATGGGGGGCCGGATGTACTCGCAGTAGTCGCTGTTCTTCACCATCTCCAGCTGCCGCACGCAGCACACGTAGGCCAGGCGCGTCTGGATCTCGGCCATGTTCAGCACCTGCCCGGCACACGAGTCACAAATTCAGTTCCTCAAAGCGAATTTCAGAACGTTCTCTGCTTGTTCTGGATGGGGGACGAGCGAGCTGGCACACAGGAACCTGGCGGTGCCCTCGCACAGCAGCACTGCCAGCTGTGCCCCGGTGTGGCGTCTCCATGGTCAGCAGCACAAGGGCATTGCCTTCCAACAGCTCGAGCTTGAACCAAGACTTTCATGCCAGGATATAGTGAAATATATCTATATATCTATATATATATATCTCTAACTTAAAGATCTGTGCTGAGGTGAGGGGCACAGTAATCTTTCAAGGCAGAAAGCAGTGATGCCCCATCGCTGCAAGTGTCCAAGGCCAGGCTGGACTGGGCGTGGAGCCTTGGTGAGGAACTGAATGAGCTTTAAGGTCCCTTCCAACCCAAGCCACTCTGTAATTCCATGATTCTCTGATCTGTCCAGTGCCAGGGCAGAGATTCTGCAGAATGGCTGAGGGGGACAGGGACCCCTCGAGATCATCCAGTCCATCCCTCCTGCCCAGGCAGGGTCAGCTTGTCCAAGACCACATCCAGCTGAGTTTTGACCATCTCCACAGATGGAAACTCTACCAGCCCTCTGTTTGGCCAGTGTTTCACCACTACCAGTAAAAAAAGTAGTGTTTTGTGGTGTTCAGAAGGAATCCCGAGTTTCCAGGGGTGCCTATTGCCATTTGGGCAGCTGGAATATTTCACTACTGAGACCAATTCCAACTGGGGAATGCAATTGGGAGGAAAGAATGAAAATCAATATTCACTTGGGGGACAGCTGCAGAGCCAGGTAATTTAGGAAATGCAGAAAAAGGAACAGAGTTGGCCTGACCACATGCAACAAAAGGAAAATAATAATAATAAAATCATGCTCTGCAGACCCATGTTTATCAGTTGTACTTAATTACTGCCAAGTGCTAAAATCTCCCTACATCAGCAGTTCAGGGACAAACAGGATAGAAAGTGAACTGGACAGATTTACTACTTTTATTGGAAAAAATAATAAATTCTGATTTTATCAGAACATATGCAGCTCCAAGAAAAGGTTTCATTGCTCTAAGAGTTCTGCCAGCCCCTTCCCCTGTCACTGCCTTCCCCATGGTGTGAGGGCACTGCCCAGTTCTCTGCACAAGAACTCCAACCCAGCGAAACAATGAACCCGTCACAGACTTGCTCCCTGAATAACAGAGGGAACCTTCCCACTTCTCCCACTATTCCCACTGCTCTGCAGAACCAGCTGCCATTCCAGTCTAGCCCCCAGTACCTTGACTTTCTCAGCCAGGGGGTTCCACCTCTTCCAGAGCAGCCACCAGCCGGACAGGCAGTCGCCGTAGTTGGTGAGGTCGGTCTCGTCCCGGCTGCCCACGTCGATGGCGATCACCACCTTGGCCCCCATGGACCTGGCCACGTCAGCTGGGGGACAGGAGGTGTCAGAGCCCCTCTGCCCTCCCTGCTGCTGCTCCCAGGTGCACACAGGTGCAGGTACAGATCTACATGGCTCAGGTGTGTGAGCTGAGGTCGCACCTACCACGAGCGAGCAGCCTGACAGAAGTGACCATCAGTGCCCACCCCTGCAGGATTCAAAAGCCAGGTGGATGTGGCACTTGGGGACAGGGGTTAGTGCTGGGGGAATGGTTGGATTCGATAATCTCAGAGGGAACTTCAGCCCAAACAGTTCTGTGATTCCATTATGAATGTGTGCAGCAGCTCTGCCCAGACCATTCCCACTCAGGGAGGGAAGGATCCCAAATCAAGCCCTGAGTGACCCCAGGGTGAGTCCCCACTGCTGAACTGCTGGGGGACATCACTGACAGGGGATGTTTTGCCCCAGATCAGTGGGATGACCTGACTCTCCCCGAGGTCACCAGAAGCCCTGTGAGGCAGCAGGGGCCAGCGGTGGGAGGCAGCACCAGGGCAGTGACACCACATTGGGAATAATGGGATAGAGCACATCAAACCCACATTAATTCTAAAAAAAGACCTAAAGACCTGGGGGACCTGCAGAGAGAACAAGTGGCAGTGCCTTAGAGAGGGGAGGCAGCAGCACCAGCCCTGCAGGGAGAAGGTGACAATGGGAGGAGCAGCACAGGGACCTGCCAGCGAGGAGAGGCTGGATGGCAGCCTGAGAACAGCTCTGGATGCAAGAGAAAGATTCACATTTGAAAGTGGGAGAGAAATGAGGCAACACTTCCTACTTCAAGGTCAGTAAAAGGACGAGCTGCAGTCTTCGGAGAGGGGTGAGGATTTAGGGAAGCGCCAGGGGAGGGAAGAGAAGGACATGAACCTCACAGAAGGAATTTATATTTCTTTCACACCCCCAGAGTCCAAGATAGTTGCAGTTTCCAGAATAGTTTTGCGTAGGAAAACCACAGCTCTGAAGAGCCAATTCAGAGGCTTAATTTAGACACTTCTTTAAATCAGATCCGTTCTGCACCTTAGATTTACATTCCTGGGCTCCTTCAGTCTGTTGTGTGTTTCCCACCCAGGGTCACCTGTGTCTGCTCTTTGCCCTCCCCAGCTGTGGAGGTGCACGAGGTGCTTTGGTTTGCAATTCACACCTCTGCTCACAGACACAGAGAGTGCCAGATGCTGATCTGGGGCATCTATTTTGTGCTATTTCCGTTTCTGGGTTTTAGGTAAACACAGCCCTGATGGAAAATTCAAGTCAGGGTGTGACAGGAAGATGTAACTGACTGGGGCTGCTCACATGGGGAGTCTCTTCCTGAGGTTCCTCCCTCTTTACCTGTGCACAGTCACAAACTGCAGTGACCCCACGGGGCTCTGCTGCCTCGGCCACCCCCTGAGCCCCCCACCCTCCTGACTGCCCTGAAACCTGGCACAAAACACATCCCAAACACTGCCAATTCACACCCTTGGACCCTGCTGGGGGGTTCAGACCCCATCCCACACCCCACACCCCTCCTTCCATGGCCCCGTGATTCCCCCACTGCCACCTGCTCCAGGTGACACCAGCCTGAGCAGCAAATTCTGTTGCTCTCTCAGAACTATTTCTTAATTAACTGATTGAAGAGAAACTCCAAGGTAGGCTGTATGTCTGTGGTTTGATTCCTACTCTCTCCCTTCAGCAAACACTAAAACAATTCAGAATTAGCTGGGAGTTGTGTGTTCAGAATTATCAGGAAATACTTCATTTAAAAATAATGTTAATAAAGCCAAGATAAAGGAAACACCCAGGAAACTAAGAGCAAGGACTCCAGGTAAGCAGCATGAGGTTAAAGGTGTCTGTGAGATTTCTCTGTGTTTCAGGGAAAAAACAAGAGGCCCAAGGCTGTTTGATGGGCACTTCTGGGAACTTCTTCCCCAAAAAGCTGTGCTCCTACCTGGCAGGTTGTTGATGTAGCCTCCATCCATGAGGAGATGGCCATCCTTGGGGTCACACAGGGGGGGCATGTACCCCGAGAGGGACATGCTGGCACGGACGTACCTCCACAGGGAGCCTGCAGGGAGGGCAGCAGCATTAATTACCCAGCATTAATTACTGCCACGCAGGGGGGAGGCTGGTGCACTCATTAAAGTAATCAAGAGATGGAAGCTTTCCTCAGAACACTGTGAGGAAGTTATTAAAGCAGTTCATTATTTTCTGTATCATAATCCTGGCTAGGACGAAACAAAAACTATGCAGACATCAGGCAAAAGCCCCAGAACCCTGGGTTTTAAGCCCATTCCTCATATATACTGCCTTCTGTGAGATCTCAGCATATTCCTGACTGCAGGGAGCACCAGGGCTTTGTGGAGCTGGGGCTGAGGAGGGAAGGGAAAGGTTTCTCCTGAAGACAGAGGGATGGACTGAACCAGTGCAGCTGAAGCCACTGTGTTCTGCAGAGATCCACAAACCCCTGGCTTTTAGCAGGACCTGAACCTGAAAAATACAAGCTGCAGAACCCCCAAAATTCTATTTTCCCCTCCTCTGCAACAAGCAAACTATTTCACTTGTGAAACCACTGGAAATGCCTGGTGGGGATCATTATCTTCTCTTGGGCCATTTCTTTTGGTGCTGTAAGGAGCAGTTATAAATCCTTAAGCTGTTAGAAACAAAGTTTAGCCAATTAGAAATTGATTGGACGTGTTTCCTGTAAAACATTCTGCTTTAAGGCTCTTATACACCGATTTTTCTCTTAACATTTGCATCAGCCAAATTGGGAAGACACTGCATTTCCACAGGCCAAGAGGCTTGTCTGAGAAGTGAATCTTTAAAATACCAGGAATAAGTGAGCCTTGCAGTGTTAACTCACTGCTCAGTAATTAACTGCTTGGTGCTTCCAACAGCAACTCTTCCCAGCAAATTCCCTGGGAATTGATTTTTTTAGTCTTTTCTTTTTAAAACAGATAACAGCTCTGTCTCTAATTACAGCCCCAGCACTCCTGCTGTTAGCACAGGTTAATACTGGCACATTTGGGGGTTATTATTCATAGTTTTAGTGGAACTTCCACCCAAGGAAACTGCTGATGTATGTTCCACCTCACAGACCAAACCAAGATGGGAAATGGCAGCAGCTGGGAACTTAATTTATCTCCATTCCGTGGAGACAACCGTAACCATTCTCCAGCTGATTCCTATCCTTACATTAAACTTCCACGGGGACAAGCAGCTGGATGGAGTGAGTTTCCTGACCTCAACTGGCTTAACCTGCTGTGGAATGGGAATCCAAAACCTCTGAGAAGGGTTAATCCTTTTTCTGCTTGTTTTAGCTGCCCTGGTCAAAGCCCAGAGTCCTTCAGCAGCTCCATGGCCCCCCTGGAACGGCAGGAATGGACAGAGTGACCTGTGCCAGCTCCAAGGACAAACGTCAGAGACGTGGCAGCAAAGGCTGCAGCTGCCCCCAGCAGTATCTGGGGCACCTGGAGGCCTCCCCCTGCAGCCTGAGTCACTGCCCTGCTACCCCAGACACACAAAAGGCAAAGGCAGGGACACATCCCAGGCACCTCAGATCCTCCTCCCCTCTTCACTCAGTGAGAAACAGAAAGGACTGGCCACAAATGAGAGCCTAACCCAGCCCCTGCTTCAGGCAGAGTTTGTTCTGGGGGAAGACAGCTTCATTTAGGGGAATTTGAAACTTCAAAGGTTTCGGTTGCTTTAAGTCTGATTTATGGCTAAAACACCTGCACTTCACTTCAAGGATGCTTTAAGGAAACAGAAAGGTGCCAATGAACCCATTTTCTCCTCAAACAGTGAATGCAGCATCTCATTTAATTCCTTCCCAGCAGCCCTGCAGTTTGTTATCTGTGTACAACCACAGTTGGGTGCTCAGCAAGTAACAGAGAAGGGAGAGAGAAACAAAAGGAAAGACAAATTTAAAGGTGAGATAAATTCCAGGAATAAGGGGCGCCCTGAAGTCTCACATGATGACTGAAGGCCTGGAGAGGCCATGTCCACACTCACCATCCCTGTGCACCCTCATGGCCGAGGCAGTGATGTCGGTGGTGATGGTGAAGTAAGGAATCCACAGATCCTGCAACAGAGGAGTCCCAATTTCACTAAATCTGTGACCTTGCACTTAACCACACCCTGTGCCTGACACACACCAGACCAACAGCCTCTGGACCTTACCAGACAGACACCTGCATGGATGGAGAAAAAACCCTCAGTCTTGTGTTTAAATTCCTAAATTTGTCTCTCATGCAAAAAATTCACAAAAATCCTCATTTCCTTTTTGCAGTAGCAGGAACCCCTTGTTCCAGCAGAGTGTGCAGAGGCAGCACAGAGAGCTCCTCACACAAACCAGAGTCACCTTCTGCAGAGTGTCTTTATTATAATTTTAGGTGAAGGGTGGGGGGCTGATGGTCACTCCCATCCCAAGGGATCCCGAGGTTGTTTAGTGCTGGAGGACACGAAGAACATGATCCATGGCCTCTTGACTGAACAATGTTCAATTTGTACCTCCTGGTGATGGAGCCAGGAGCATTTCAGCAGGAAATGCAGACCCAACATTTTCTCAAATCAAAGAGGGCAACACCAAACTTTGGAGCACTGGCTACAGGAACCAAGGACCCTGCAAGGTAGATCTCCAAGAAGATTGCAGAGGTTGCCTGAGATCCTGCAGGGTAACACACGAGTGGGGAGTGTGGAACAGAAGGAGGGTGAGACACAAAAAGAATGGCCAAATGGCCAAGCCAAAAGCTTTGAGAATTTATTCAATGGGGCCAGACCAAAGCACCCAGCCCTGCTCCTGGCAGGGGAAGTTCTCCCTCTGGTTTCAGCTCTGTCTCACCTCCCACCAGCTGGAAAAAGCAAAGGGGAAGGTGACCTCCCAACTGTGCAGGGCTTTGCTGGGGAGAGGACAGTTTTGGAAAGTTTCCATGGTGCCTGGTGAAACGGTAGCTGCCAAGGGGAAGGAGGAGGACTTGTCTGAGTAAACTGAGCTTATGCCCAGGGAACAGCTGATGCTGCTCCGTCAATCAGAAAAGCTGAATCAAGGCTGAAGAGGAAAAGCTGCTCTCCCAGGCAGCCCTTGGTCACTGGACACGGTGTCTGGGCCTTCTCCAGCACAGCTTTGATGGGCCTTAAACTCAAACCAAACACAGCTTTGGACTCCAGGATCACTGGAGCTGGAAGCCCTTCCTCACTGCAAGTCCTGCTGTGATTTCTGTGCTGTTCAATCTGAAGTTCTGCCCTGCCAAGAAGCAGGGGTTTTTCTGGTGAGTTTAATCTCTTCAGCAGCTCTGCAGAGCTGGTGGGACTGGGGAGGACTCAGACACTGCACCAGTATCACAATCCTGGTGTAAATGCCAGAGGAAAGTGGATGAATAAAGTGTGATTACAAGAGAATTAGGGTGCCTCTCCATGCTGAAGGTGTTCTGGAGATTGCAGTTCTCAGTGCATCAACCACATACTGAGCAAAAACAGGGGAATGGGAAAAGAAGCCTCTCTGACACCTCCTTTCGTGCTCCTGCAAACACCTGCACGAAGCAAACTAACCTGAGCCCTCCCACGCAGCAATAAAATCTCCTTGCTCAGGGATTGTTCCACTGATTTTGGAACAGAGCATCATTCAAGTCTGAAACAGGACTTAATAAAAGTCTTGTCTGATTCCTCACACCTGAACCCCCAGCTGAGATGATTTACAAGGGCATTTTGGCATGGGGATAAGAATTCTGGCATGGAGAATAAAAATTCCAGAGGCTGATGTTCTCACAGAAGGATGGGTAATTCGAGAGGAAAATTGCTCTATTTCTTGAGAAATTTCTTTCAAGCACCCTGGCCTGGGTTTGTGTGTCCAAGTGCCCCATCCTGGGTTTCTGTGTGCTCCCTGAGGGACCCACATGGATGATCCCTGCTTGGGAAGTGCCTGTGATGGCGTTTTTGGCACCAGGGCCCCCACATGAGCAGCAGTGCTGGGAATCAGGAGACACCCACGTTACAAGGGTTGGCAGAGAGCAAATTTCAGAGAAAATGGAAACCTCCCTTTCAGTGTCAGAAATAACAGCTCAGCGTAAGCGCTCCTGCTCCTGGCTCCCGTGTGGGAGAGGGGCGAGGACTCGTGTGGGAAGCACAGGGGTGTCACCTCACAGCCACAGCAGCAAAAAGGAGGATCTGGCCCAGAATTTCTGGATTTTAAACTTTTCTAGAGGCACGAGGGTCAGCCCCTTGGGTAGGAAGTTCCTAGATTTTCCTGGGATCACTGCGGATCCTCTGAGGAAGGAGCAGTTGTGGCCAAGCACCTAAACACAACCTCTGCTTGTAAGGCTGTAATTAACTTTTATTGACAGGAATTTCCAGGTGGAAATCATTGCTATCCACCCAAACCCACCCCAACTAGTGAGAAAAGATGGATGTTTGCAGTTTGGATGCTTTAAATGCTTTGAGAAAATACTTTTTCAAGGTTCCGGGCTCAGCTCCTGTTATTTTCTCAGTCTCCCTTTACCCTGGGGCAGCTCCCAGTTCCAGGACTGGTTACCCCACACTGATAGTGGGAATTGCAATGAAGGAGTAACTCCCTCTCTCCTGACTGAGCTACACAACATTTTTCCTTATTTATCTGAGGGAATTCTTCCCACATGAGGAAAGCCTGGGCACAGACTGAGGGGCTGTGATGGTCAGCACACGTGCACAGAGATGATGCTGTTGGATGCCTCAGAACTGGATTTCCCTTGCACAAAACCTTCCCGTGACTGCGAGGGAAGACCAGAATATGCAACTACAGCTGTTGAAATTCCTAAGGAAGGAATCTGCTGCATCTTAAAAAGGAAGTACAATGAACTGACTGCTGGAATCCAAAGCAGGGATAGACAGAAATGGCCTCAAGTTGCACCAGGGGAGGTTTAGGTTGGATAGCAGGAAAAATTTCTTCATGGAAAGGATGGTCAGGCATTGGAACAGCTGTCCAGGAAAGTGGTGGAGTCACTGAAGTGCTCAAAAGCCACGTGGATGTGGCACCTGAGGACAGGGTCAGTGGTGGCCTTGGCAGTGCTGGGGGAATTGTTGGACTCGGGGATCTTAGAGGCCTTTTCCAACCTTGAAGATTCCATAATTCTCTAAAATCTGTTTGTCTCCAGCACCCTCCCCTCTGCACAGCAAACTGCTATTTTAAGCCACATGATGATTAATCACTTACTTTCATACTTGCATTTAGGTAGGGAATGTTTTGGATTATTTTTACCAAATATATTTAAAATACATACAGTGTTAATTTGCTACATGATCTTTCATCATAAGGATGCAAACACAGGAATAATTTGGTTGAAATTGCAAATCAGGTGAAATTCCAAGGCTACCCAAACACTCTCTGAGCTGGGTAATGTAGGAAGACAAACACTGATAATGTGCTTCACAATCTGCTGCTGCTGAGGGACAGAGGAGAGGTGGATTCCAAAGGTGGCTCTTGGCTCAGCCGGACCACACAACACCCAGCAACTACAAAAAGGTCCCCAGGTGCAAGCCAGGACACAAAGGACTCTGCCATTATTGCAGCTTTCAGTGGGCTGCTCAGAAAAACTCACTCCAGCTTGGAAACTAAAATTCAAAAAAGCCAAACCCACTGCAACCCAACTCGAGCCCTTCTCTGGCATCCCTGAAGGTCTCTGAGACCTGATTTGCAGAAAAATAATGATGAAGCAGTCTCAGCTGTTCTTCTTCAGTGTCACAATTTTCACTTCTTCTCTCAGACAATGGGATCCCTTTGTCAAACTGAAATAGCTACAAATAATCTGCAATTTGTGTTTTCTAAATCCACCAAAAAGAACAGGCTCCTTCCTGCAGTCATGTAACACCACATTCACAGTTCCATCACCTTTTCAGTCACCCAACAGCTCCAGATTCCCTATTAGCATGGAAAAAAGCTATTTCTGCTCCAAGAGAACACAGGGACATGATTTCCTACCCATAAGGTGAATAAACAACCTACCTCTATCTGCTTATCTTTGAAGATGTTGTTGATGCTGTTGTTAAAAGCTGCTCCAGAGAACATGGAGGTTATTGGGTATGTCAAGTCTAGAATAGTCTTAAACACCGAGTTCATAACCTGAAAGGAGGAACAAAAAAAGGCATTTCAAAGGTAAATACAGGGCAGAATCCATGGGAATGTGAGCATTAAGGCTGCAATTCCAGAGACATCATATCCCAGAGTTTAGAGCTGACATGCTGGAAGCATCACAGATACAGAAAGTGTTGAGGGGACAGAAAAACAACTGCAAAATCTACACCCAGGAGCTCCTTGTGTGGTAAATTTACATTGAGTAAACCCCAAAGCAGCAGCAACCCCTGCAATAAAGCTCTGCAAGAACGTGCATTGCTTCCCCTGTGCCCCAAAATCAGCCCCACAGCAGCGTGTCCAGCACAGGCCTCAGCCTTTGCACAAAGACATGGATGGTGCAGCTCCATTCTATTTCTTTCTTTAATTAAAAAAAAGATGTCATGACTTATCTTCCTCTTCACATCCTTCCCACAGCAGCCGTGTGGTTCACTGGTGTGGGGAGGAAACCATAAATCCATGGTAGAGGAATTCCTTCATCCATCTCTTCTCATTTGGGGATCACACCTAATTTTTCTCCCAGGACTTAAAGCTTTTCTCTGCCTCAGTTTAAGCACCTAGAAAATCACGTCTGGGATTCTCTGGGACTGCAACAAGGTTCAGTCAGGCACATGTTAAAGAACTATAAACACTTTCTATGGATCAGGGTCCATTATTTGTCATTCCCAAAGTCAGTCATTGGGATATTTTATGGACCCAGCATTTAACTGCTACAGACTCTGCACCAGCCAGGGAAACCAAACCACATCAGGTTTCTCAAAACACTACAGGTCCCTGCACACCAACCCTTCTCGCTGAACTCAGCTCTTCCAACACACAGATCCAGCACTTAAGCTTTCATGGATTCCTTTTTCTTCCATTTCAACAGCATTATTTCACCTATGTACTAAGCTACAAGAGAAAATGATGAAAATCCCTGAACTTTATGGCATTATGGCCATATTATTTGTCCATAACCAGGCTGTTGCTGTCAAATCCTAATAAATCTTAACAAAATTCCATGCTTGATACATTACATCATAGTTAAAATGTAAAAGAAGACCACAAAACCCAGTGAATCCCTTGCAAATTAAATGGGGTTTCGCTGGATGAAACATTTCTAGGAGATGAAATATTTTCTCTCTGCATGTTCTCTGTAATTTAACAAACAACTTCTCAGAGATGAGGGCATCCTTCCCAGGCAGACACATGGAACAGCCTCAGAGCTGCCAGCTGTCAAAGCAGCTGTGAGCAACATCTGGCCTTGGCTTTACTCTCACAGGGACTTAAAGAGCAGCAGGATCAGCCCCCATTGTCATGTCCAGCTGCTTTCCAATTTCTATCAGGGATCTGCCCAGAGAGCAAGGATAAAAAAAAGATCATTAAGAACAAGGATGGGAACAGGAAATGTGGGAGAATGCAAAAGGCTGAGCACAAACCCAAAGATGAAGCGTCAGCTTCATTCACATCTTCACTCAGGGTTTGATGTGCTGAGGACAGTGTGCCAACCTAACTAACTATAGACTGCTACCCACAGCTTCAGAGGGAGATGGAATTAGTGCTGCACCTAAAATAGGGATGAGGTCTCTGAACAGTAGTCAGAGTGATTAAATCAGGGGAAGAGGCATTTACAAAGAGCCCTTTATTTAATACTGAAGAAAAATCTCTCCCACTCAGCACCAGCCATCGGGCTTCCCTTGTTGCAAATGATATTTATAATGCTGAGCCTCTACATTCCTCCTGATCCTGACAGTGATCTTGTCCATGGACAAAATACTTCCAATTAACAGTTATTTCTTAATATTCTCATTTCTCAGAGCTGGAAGATGCCCTTTAGCTGATGCTGATGGCCAACAGCCTCCCTCAGCCTTCCAAGAATAGCTGCTACCACCTCCTGTTCCCCAGATAAATTCAGCTAAAGATCACCCTCTGGAAAGGCAGACAGAGCCTTCTGGCTCTTGCTCCACTTCCTACCAGGAGCTCTGGGATCAGCTCCAGCAGCTCCAAGAGCTTCATCCCCTGACACCACCAGGAAGGGAAGCTCAGCCCTGAGCCAGCTCTGCCACTGCTCTTGGGGTTTGCAGGTCAGGGAATCCTGGAATGGTTTGGGTTGGAAAGGACCTTAAAGCCACCCCTGCCATGGGCAGGGACACCTTCCACTGTCCCAGGCTGCTCCAAGCCCCAATGTCCAGCCTGGCCTTGGGCACTGCCAGGGATCCAGGGGCAGCCACAGCTTCTCTGGGCACCCTGTGCCAGGGCCTCCCCACCCTCAGAGGGAGGGATTTCTTTCCAATTCTTCATTAACTTCCCATGAACTTTCATTTCTACAGCTCTGCTGCAGGATGAGCTTTCTTTTTAGAAAGACTTTCAATCCTAAAATAATTTTTTTAAAGTGACCCTGGGGTATAAAAAACTTCAGCAAGGAAGAGACAAGGTTCTGCTCACAGAGCAGAAGGACAAGAGCAAAGACACGTGATGGTGGACAAGAGGAATTTTCATCTCTGGCTCTTCTGTTCTTTGATGCAGAATTGTGGCAAACTGGTGTGAAAAGCCATTATAATCCCAGGATTTTTCAGTGTTCCTGAGTATAAAAAACCCCCCCCCCAAGGTTATGGGAAAACTTATGTAGAAACAAAAATTTCAAACAGATCCAGTATTTTTCAAACTACTCTAAAGATCATCCAGTGCCGTCTCGGCATTCACCTATAAAGTTTCAATAAAACAACGAAAGGAATTCACACAGAAAAAAAGTTAAATAAATAAAATAAAAATATAACTCAGGGCTGGATGAGCACTGGTACCACAGGGAAAAACCAAACAGGGCTAATTTGTGGCCTGATCACCTCAATAAGCCACAGGACCTCCCAATGGACAAAGAGAGCAGGGTGAGAGGCAGAACCTCAAGACTCCACGGGCAGAATCCCCACATTTATTTGAGCTGTCAGTGCCACCAGACAGTGACAGGCAGCAAATGATGGCAGTGTCCCACCCAGCATGCCCTCACTCCCATCAGGAACAGCTTTTTAGCTCCACACACCTATAACCATATTGCTCTCAAAGGATACTCCATTCTTTGTGCAATATTTCTGCTTTGAGATATTAATCCTCTAATTAAAAAACCAACAATCTGCAAACACAAAAGCCCTGGCTTGCTTGCATTGCTGGTTAAATAGAAGTACAGAAGACACACTGAGACAATAAATAGTAACTAATCTGACTGGGAATTTTCATATTTCCCCCTGTATTTTGACAAGAGTCATTTATTTCTTTGCTGCTTCATTAGGTGCAGAAAACACATCCCATTAAAAATATCCCTTCTCCCAGCACCAAGTGCACAACTAGAGAGATGCCAATTTCTAAAAATACCAGAAAGAGAAGTAACTGCAGGACAAACAGCATTTAGTCTGATGGATTAAAAGAAAAGCTCGGAGTTAACTAATCCACCCCAACGAAGACATTTCCCCACTGCCCCCAGGCTGCACTCAGCAATAACCTTCAGCAGCACAAGCTCACAGCTCCAGAGGAGCAGGATCAGCAGGTCCTGGAGCAGGGAATGCTCCAACCTTTCTGCACTGGCTGAGGAAGGAGCTCCTGGGGCACCTCCTGCACGGCCACCACCGGTGGGGACAGCAGGAAAGGTCCCATTTGGGACAGGGGAATTTGGGGTTACCTGAGGGATGTTTCAGCTCTCTCACACTCAGTTCCTTCAAGTGGATCTTCCAAGAATCCCCTATAAACCTCCTGGCTGGTTCCCACACACTGGGGCTCCTTTCCCCTCTCCCTGCTCACTACAAACACCATCCAAGAGATAACACCTCGGAATAGACACTGATAACAGATTTCTAATCCCCCAAACACTCTGTACTTTGGTGTGATCTTGGAGAGGGGATTTCACAGCTCCCTTCAGTTTGCACCCACTCTGCTGGACACTGCTGGTACCAGTGGGAAGGGCCTCAAACAGCAGGCTTTGCTTTTGTCCTCCTCAAACCCTTGGACAATTTCTGGATTGGATATGGGCCTGCGAGAACACTCACAGAAGCCCTCGTGAAAACTCATTTTTCATTAATAAGATGAAATGTTTGCTCTAACAGAGGTCAGTCACCTCTCCCATGACTTATTTGCAGGTTTCAAGGCACCAACACCTTTAACAGCCCCAGGCTGGGCCAAAAATTGCCTTTTACCTTGTGAAACATTCTCTGAACTTTGCAATTTGTGCTCATTTAATCAACAGATTAAATGCCTTCATTTCATCTCTAACTGTTCTTGTTAAAAGCGATTGTGGTTCCATCTTAGGCTGGAAAGCTCCAGAGTGGGAACACAGCCCTGAGAAGCACAGGAAACAACATCTCCATGCCCTGCACAGGGGAGATCTGACAAACAAGAAGAGAATCATCTGGACAAATGCACTCAGCACCAGCCAGAGAAAAATTCCATGGCTGCATCTTAACCAAGAGCTGGGAGAGGGCAGAGAGCCACAGAGTGTTGGGGGCTGGGAAAGCACTGCAGGGAGGTGTCAGCACCCCTCAGATGCTGCCCTGGAAGCATCTGGTAGTGACCAAGGTGGGAAAGAGAGAGCAAGGTTGAAGGGATGTCTGATACAACTCAGTGCAGTTGGTTTTATGTCTTTAATCTTGAGCCTCCCCCAGCTTTGTGATTCCAGCAAACTACTCTGGATCATAAACAGTTTATGTTTTGGGTGCTTCCCAAGCCAGCCAGGCACAGGCAGTTCTTAAATAAAAAGCATAAAATCCATATTCTTCTGGCAAGCAGCGATGGGGAGGTGAATCAGTCCCACGGTGCTCTGCCCACCAGGACAACACAAACATCCCAGGGCCTCAATCTGGATTTTAATGTCTCAGACAATCCAGCTTCCAAAAGACAGGTTTTGTTGCAAAGCCATGGCAGATTAGAAGATCCCTGGGAGACATAAACAGTGCTCATGTGCCAATGATAGGCTCCTATTTCCCCCTGAAACCCAAGACCTAAGAATCTTAACCTCATTTATAAAATTCCCTATGTTGCTTTGTTTTCGATAAGAAAATCTACAGGAAAACGTGGGTTTGATATGAAGAATACAAAGTTGTAACCAGCAAACTTCAGAAACAACCTTCACCTTCAGTCAGTCTGAACCAGTGTCACCTGGGACAGTTTTTATCCAACATCTGATCAATAAATAAAACCAAGGCCAGGTTGGACAGGGCTTGGAACAACCTGGGGTAGCAGAAGGTGTTCCTGCCCCTGGCAGGGGGTGGAAGGAGATGATCTCTAAGGTCCCTTCCAACCCCAACCAATCTTTAATTCCATGATAAATAAACTCACCCACTGAAGTCACTATTGAAAACAACCTTCACAAAACTTGGGTTAACTTTGAAAATAAGTTTTTGTTTGTATTAAATATTGAAAGTTAGGAATTTCTCCTGACCCAGAGTCCCACCGCTGTGGAGTGCACAGGCAGGCCCAGGAATGACACATTTGGGAGTTATTTAGAGAAGGATTACCTCTGTCACTCAGTTCCACTGACACATGACAGCATGTGAGAAAGAGAGAAAATTACACAAAAGAGAAACGCATTTCTTGAGAGCTGGAAAGGAAACAGGTCCCAGTACATAAAAAGAGAAGATAAAACAAAGATAACCCCAGGTGAGCACACTGAAACAACATCACTGTGCCTCGACAGCGTGACCAGGGTTTGTGCAGGGCTAAGCCAGGCAGTTGCCTCCTGACTCCTTGGACATGGAGCAGCTTTTCCAGGTGATCCATCACTGCCAGGCAGGGCTTCTTCTGTGGCACAGACACTGAATTTCAGGAGGCTGCACCTTCCTGGGCAGCTGCTCGTGCCCTGCTGTGCCTGGGCCTTGTTCCAGCCCAGGAGGGAATCGCAGCAGTCCCAGAGGAGGGAATCGCAGCAGTCCCAGAGGAGGGAATCCAGCATTCCCAGAGGAGAGAATCCAGCATTCCCAGAGGAGGGAATCGCAGCAGTCCCAGAGGAGGGAATTGCAGCAGTCCCAGAGGAGGGAATTGCAGCAGTCCCAGAGGAGGGAATCGCAGCATTCCCAGAGGAGGGAATCGCAGCATTCCCGGAAGAGGGAATCGCAGCATTCCCAGAGGAGGGAATCCCAGCATTCCCAGAGGAGGGAATCACAGCATTCCCAGAGGAGGGAATCCAGCATTCCCAGAGGAGGGAATCCCAGCATTCCCAGAGGAGGGAATCCAGCATTCCCAGAGGAGGGAATCCAGCATTCCCAGAGGAGGGAATCCAGCATTCCCAGTGCTTACCATGGCCCACTGGCGAGCTTTGATCCTCATCTGGTTGTAGCTGCGCTCCTCGGCGTACAGGGCGCTCATGAAGGCGCCGATGGACGTGCCCCCGATCATATCCACGGGAATTCCAGCCTCGATCAGTGCCCGGATAACGCCCACCTGGGAGCAGCCCCTGTGCCAAGGGAGGGAAAGGGAAAGAAAAGCCACTGTCAGCCAAACAGTCATTGAAGGAGCGCAGAGACTGGTGATGAATGGTGCCTTCTAAGGAAGCCGGGCCCGCGCCAGCTGAGCTGCCAATCTCTTGCTAAACAAGCCCCGGTGCCAGGAACAAACATTATGAATGCAGGAATCTTCCAAGAGACTCCCAGAGGATCCGAGGGAACACGACCACGCAGCCTGGATCGGTGGGAGAGGCAGGGAGATGAAAGCAGCCAAGAGCTGAGCCGGTGGATGGGCAAGGGGAACGCCAGCGTGGATTTGGGGGAGCAGAATCTACTGGGGTCCTTCCAGAGCAGCCAGGGAAGGCTGGAGTTCAGAGCCTTTCCCACGAGTTTCTTTTCCAGCCACTCTGCACAGAAACTGAGCCAGCCTGGGATATTGGGAGGGGGCACCACATGGATTGATAACGAAGCTGACAAACAGTGATGAGAGGGCAGAGTTGAGTCTGCACACAGACCCAGGAGAGGGGCAGATGAGGAGGCAACTTTTGAGGGTGACACAAATTCCTTCAGGAGAGTAAACATATTCCTTGATTTCAAGTGCAGAAGGAATTCTGAGCAACAATGGAGTCAGGTGATGAACAACAGATGAACCTCAGTGCTGATGGGACAAGAGGAAAAGAGAAGCAGCAACACCCCTACAGCAACCAGTTCTTATCCAGCTCTGCTCACATGCATCTGGGAACCCCTGGGGATATTCCCTGAAAAATATTAACCTACTGTTCAGTGCAAGTTCAAGTGGCAAATCAAAGAAACCAGAATAAAACAGAAAACATAAGAACACACATCCAGGATGGGCCAGCGTTTGGAAAACCACGAGCAAGCTCAGACTTCTCACCCAAAAAAAAAGAGCAGAACTAAAAAATGACAGAGAGAAGCACAAAAGGTGACTAGAATATGGGATGGACTTCACATGAGGAGAAACTAAACTCGAATCCCTCACTGGGGAAGATCCTGACTGATGGGCAACATGCAGGGCCAGCAATGATATCACCATGCAGAGATTTTAATGGAAAGGAAAGAATTTGCAGACAGGTGTACGTAGAGCACAAACTGGGGAAGCCACTGCTACCACATGCTGGAGAGGTCAGATCACAAATGGATTTAAATGTGGAAAGGATGAATCAAAGGTACCAGGCTGTCAGTGGCTACTAAACATGACAGATGGGAGGTGCAAGCTGGTGTTCAGGAGGCTCAGAAGCTGCTGATTGCTGCAAACACTCGTTTCTGAAGCAGTCGCTGCTCCCCACCATCAGAAATGAGAGAGCTGAGGTGGAACATTTGATCTGATCCTATGAACATCGATCAAATCTGATTTTTATCCCCTAGTGGGAGAGGAATCCCTGTCCATCCCACAGAACCACTGCAGAACCACAGCACACTGCAGTGGAGGCCAGTTGCCTTTCCAAGCAGTCCAAAACTACAGCCTCTGCTTTCAAATGCTTTGTCCAATTCATAAGAAGCATTTTTGATTAGTTCATCCCACCTGGATGGATGCTTTGCAGTCTAAGCCATAAAGCAGTAAAAAAACCTTCCTTTTCCCATTTTCATCCCATTTTCTGTCCCCCACAGTTTGCTCTATTTCCATCCTCCTTCCCCTTGCTGTTTACATCCTATAAATACTTGCTAACAGCTGCCAAGTCCACCGTAGGTGTCATTTGGCCAAGCTATGCTGAACACATTCTTTCCATCCAAATAAATCCCCTCCAGCTGCTGAAATGCTTTGGGACAGGTTTGTGGTTATCCTGGGTGTAAATGACTTCAGTGACAGATCCGTGCTGCTGCAACCCAAGAGCAGAAAATGGCTCATTTCGCTTTCCTCTCCAAATTCCCCTTCCCCTCTTCTCCCACTGCTTCTTCCCATAAGATGTCCTGAGTTAAAGGAATTCTACTTTTATCCTGCCCATTGTTTTTAGGCTTTTAGAGTGCAGCTACTTTTTTGCACTCTGCTGCTCATTCCTGGCACTTTCCACTGCCTCAGCCCCTATATTCCCCCAAGGAACAGACCTCGCCCTACACCTCCTGCTCTCTGCAGACAGCCCACATCAGGTGCCTTTCTTAGGACATGTGAAGTACCATAAAGCATTTCCTGCTTGGAGGACAATTTTAAACAGGCCCAGAGTAGCTCCAGGCTGGATTCTCTCCCTTTAACTGTTACTCCTGATTCACACATCTGGAAATACCAGGGATTTGATGTGAGCACTCTGGATTTGTTCCTACTTTGCTGCATGATGCCTTTGAATGAATAACAAAAGATCATTATTACTTTTATTGGCAAGTCATCCCTTCCTCGTGGATCCAGAGAGTCCCTGCCAATATCCCACTAACGTGTGACAGCCACAGATCTCCAGCAGGTTCACTGATCCCAAAGCGAGATGGGAATCAAAGTCCTTTTCTTGCTTGTAAAGGGACCTCCCATGAGCTGCCTGACTAAATCATGTTTCGTTTAGACACAACCACAAAGCTGATTCTTCCAGCTCCAACGCCCTGAGCAGGAGCATTCCTGGAATTTGCAAACTAAATCCTGAAAAAAGGCAAATGTGCCTGAGCCCCTGCTTTTCTCCAGGTACCACCTGACCTCCCAAAAGATAGAAATGGGGATTTTTTCCCCCTCTCCCTACAGCTTTAGGCCATCACTGCCCCAGCAACGTTACTACATGAGACTTCTCAACAACTCCTTGCAGTTGGTTCTCTCCTGGGCACTTCTTCCCAGCTCCACAAACACGGGCAGGCTGCCAAGGGAAGCGTGTGCCGGCGCCCTGCCAGGCACTCACATCCCCCTCTGACAGCATCCCAGGGCTCCCACAGAGCTGCACTGGGCAGCTGCAAACCCAACAGGAAAAGAAACTGAAGCCAGGAGCAAGATCCATGTTAACAGCCACAGGACTAGTACAGAAAAAAAAACCTCCAGGGATTGTGCACTTCTTGTAACACCAGGCCTGATTTCACAGGAGACATGTCCTGGTTTAGGGAAACACGGAAATACAAGTGTAGGGCAAGAGGAGAACAAAGGGAGAGGGCTCGTGCCAGCACTGTACCTGCACAGCAGTGACAACAGGGACAGGGAAAACCTCCTGGGTGACACAGAGCTGAATGTCACTCACTGCAGAGGAGAGGGACAGGGCAGTGCTGTTACATGGGAGGAAGCAGCACCCAGAGAGGGGGTGCACACACAGCGTGTCCCTGGAGCTGCGCACGCAGCTTCCTTCACCCTTAAAGCTGCCTGAAGGAGCAGCTGGATGGAGCACCTCCCCTGCCAGGAGTAACACTGTCCCAGGACAGTGACAAGTGACCCAGGAACAACAACCTACAAGAGGACTTTCAAATCATTTCTATCAGAACCCAAAGATTTGCCCAGGAAGCGCAGTCAGTATCTGAGCAGAAACACTTTCTCACTGCCTAGGACAGGCCTGATTCATTAATGCTTTTGCAGAGAGCTGAACCAGCATCACCCAGCTTGAGGGGGAGCTGGAAGCCAGAGCCAGGCTCTGTTCTCAGCTCTGCCACTGCCTCAGCCTGGCCTGAGAGAGGCAAAGCAAGGTCTGCTTTGGGCATCAGCTGCCCCAGGTGCTGCTTTCTGCACTCACCAAATCGTGATCCCTGTGCTGAACAACCATCCAGAAGCTATGCTGGCTAAACTCCAGGCACCATTCCTTCTTTACTACTCATGGGCACAAACAGGTCACTTGGGCTGGTCAGCTGGACAAGAGGACACTGAGGGGAGACCTCACTGCAGGTACAGTTTTCTGGTGAGGGGAAGAACAGGGACAGCTCTGATCTCTGCTCTCTGTGACCAGGGACAGGACCCAGGGAACGGCTGGAGCTGGGCCAGGGCAGGCTCAGGCAGGAGATCAGGGAAAGGGTCTTCCCCCAGAGGGGGCTGGGCACTGCCCAGGCTCCCCAGGGAATGGGCACGGCCCCGAGGCTGCCAGAGCTCCAGGAGCGTTTGGGCAGCGCTGCCAGGGATGCCCAGGGTGGGATTTGGGGTGTCTGGGCAGGGCCGGGAGCTGGATTTGATGGTCCTGGTGGGTCCCTTCAACTCAGGATATTCTGTGATTCTGGGAAAGAAGTGCCCACAAAGCAAGGAGAGGAGTTACAGGGTTGGAGCCCCACTTCCCTAAATACCACAGCCCAGCACACACAGAGAGCTCAGCCTTTCTGCCAGAAGGTCTTGCAGGAAAATTCCTGCTGCTGAAATGAGCCCTCACTTTCATCCCCTGGGGAAGTGCTGCTGGCATGTGACTGTGATGCACGAAGGCCAGAGCAGAACTGATAAAAGGAAAATTCCCCTGCGAGCCGGGCACGTGCCAGCCCTGCACGTGCTGCCAGAGCTGGGATTAGATCCGGCTCAGGAGCAAGGATGCAGCAGGACAGCCCGGATTAAAGTGCCAGCAGGAATGCAGCCTGTCCTCCCCGCTCAGGGCAGGGGCTGAAGGAAACACAATCGGTACAAAACCAGAGCTCTGCACCAATATTTTCCCCATGAGCCACGTTTAACACATCAGCAGGATGTTGCCTGTGTTTGGAAGAACAACCCGAGCCTGGGAGCAGCCTGAAGGGACACTCGGTTTTCAGACCACGGCTGAGGGGGTGGCCAGGCAAGGCTGCAGCTCAACCACCTCCAAAATCCACTTCAGCTTCAAAAAGGAAGCTGGGTTCAAAGAGGAATCCAGCTCAGGCACTCAGCCTCACCAGCCCCAATCTCTCCTCCTGACTGACTCAGCAGGATGAAGGAGATCTCCCTGAATGCTCTGAAGAGATGCTGGTTCCTTTAGTTAAAAAAGGATTAAGGCCATGGCTGCTGCAGAGCTCTGCTGTGTCTCTCACCAAAGCCTCCCCAGGCTTCCTGCACCTCCTTCCTGAGGGAGCTACTTGGCAAAGGAGGCAGAAAAACAGAGAAATTGTCGCGGGGACTTTATTAAGCTCCTTTAGAGCCCAACAAACCTGGATTAAGACACCCTCAGAACCTTAAAACTCCTGAAGCAGCAAAGCCATAAAACCAGCTTTTCCCTGGAAGGGTTGGGCAGCCTGTGAAGGGCTGTGGTGGAGTCCCCAGCCCTGGAGGGGTTTAAAAGCCACGTGGATGTGGCACTTGGGGACAGGGGTTAGTGCTGGGGGAATGGTTGGATGTCAATGATCTCAAAGGTCTTTTCCAACCTTAAGGATTCTGTAATTCTATGAATTTGTATTTCCCACGTCCATTCTGGAGATGTGCAAAAAGTGCATTGGGCAACCACTCCCCCAACCCTGCTCTGAACACAACAGAAATAAACTGAAGGTGCCTGAGCTTCCAAGCCTACAGGAGTGGACAGGAGATCCCAAAATCCACCATGTCCAGCATACAGGCACCCACCAGCACTTCAGGGACCATGATCCCAAAACTGGGGCTGGTGACTGAGCCTGCAGCTCTCAGAGTAACAGAGGCAGCTACAACCACTACAGAACCATTGTCTGAGGGGTGGTGGTGGCTGTAGATACTTCCTGGAGTCATTGTGGAGGTGCTCTTGGTATTGGGGTGAGGGGAAATCGGATGGTGTTTATGTGAAGAGCTACACGGAATGGCATCAGGAAAGGTGACATAAGGAAAAGCCTCTTCTTTGGATAAACAGCAGCATTTCTTGGTGTGTTCTGTGGCTGATCCTGGCACTGAGTGGCTCAGTCACTGGCTCAGAAATGGAGCAAGTCTGCTACAAGTTGCAGCTGGATTATCTCCAACTGGCACCTTCGAGCTTTTGCAGCAGCAGCAATATACCCAAACATTGCTTTGAAATCTAATCCCAGTTATATCTTTCCAATAACATTATTTCCCAGCTTTCCTGACCATAAAACTTCCCAGCATCATAAATCTGCCAGAATTATTGCAGTGATTTTCTGCCAGCTCCAAAAGAACACAGAAACCAGACCCCTGCATTTCTGCTGCCGTGGTTCTACGTGAGCACTCACAAGGAACTTTCTAATCTTGACAACATTAATTAATTGATTAATCAACTAAGCACCATTTCTAAGATAAACAGAGGGAATAACCCCACATTACTGGGTTCTCTCCTAACATCCAGCAGGATCTTTCCCAGCAGCTGCCCTGAAGGAAGCTTTTTCCCTTCCACAGCCCACACGTATTGATCCAAATACCTGACTTTTTCTTGTCTTCCCCTCCATTAACAACAACCTCATTCCATCCTCCTACTTAGCTTTGCCCTCAGATTTCCAGCAACTCCTTAAGCCAGAGCTCTGGAGCCATTTCCCTTTGGCCTTGCCATGCTGCAGAGATCACACATCAACCCTGTGCCAGGCAGGCACATCTGGCAGAAAAAGCATCTCCTACTCATCACAAGCCCAGTGAAACCCCCTTCCTGCAAGAAAATCCAAATACAATGTCCTTTTATAGGCCTGATCTTGTTTCTGCTTTATACACTAACTTTAGAACAAGCTTTAAACAAAGAGATTTGTGCCTGACACAGAAAATAAATGAACAAAACGTGTCCAGCCCTTCCAGGAGGGCTGTCAGGGCTACCCAGCCCTGGGGTGTGAAGGGATGCAGGAGGAAGGCATTGGAGGGGAGAAAATGCACAAAATAGCGGAGGTAAATTATAAAATGCACCAGGGTTTTTGTTTTCTGATCCCAGCTGGCAGCAGCACGCTTGGAGAGGGGCACAGGAGCAGGGAGGAGGCTGAATGGCAAACTGCACCCACTTGGGGATGTCACAGAATCCTGTCTCTTACTCTGAGCCAAGGAACAATTCAGTCATCATCTGCAAAGGAAGATAATTTCTTTGGAAAACAAATATATTCTCCTTCCCCACCCCTCTGAGACTTATTTATTAAAGCCTTGGAAGAACCCATTTTGAGCACAACATCTGGAAGCTGCAGAAATAAGACCAAAGCATTTTAGAGAATATAACTGTGAATTTACTTAGAAATTCTCTCCAATCTCCTTTTTCTTAACAGGAAAGCTCACTGCCCAGGTAGGGCTGGACAGAGATTTCCCAAAACCACAGCAATGCAAGAACCACACTCCTGAAGTCACAGGGACTTGCCAAGAGAGCTCTACAGCTGTTCCATGGGAAGTGAACACAGCACACGATTCTACAGCTGATAAAAAAAGGTGCAAAACCAGCAACAAGAGCTGACCCACAACTCCATCACCTCCTTGTTTAATTTCACCTGTTTATCAAGGCACTGCTGTGAATAAATGAGTTTGGTGGGTTGAAGATTGGAGATCAGGATAGGAGAGTCCAACTAAAACACCTGCAATTTATTTTAAGGGTTTTTAAAGCCATAACTTGAGGTAGATGACTCCCAAGATCCTGTTGTTTGGAGGGTTTAATAGAAGCTGTTATAACCTTCAACCTCCATGGCAGATGGGAGCAGATGAGCAATTACAGAGGTGCTGCAGATGGGAGAAGGAAAAATCAGATCATTAAGCATTCCATGGGTGCCAGGCCATGGGAACACGGCTTTTGTGGGCACGTGATGACCCAAGTGTTACACAACTCTCTGAGCAATTGGCAATCTGGGAGCAGCCCCAGGCTCTGCCTTTCCCCCAGCTCACTGGAGGCAGAGCTCTGAACTGCTGCACAAACACGATTAAAACCGCGACGAACGCGCCGGGCACCGCTTGGGATGGTCCCTCCCTGAGGAAATCAAAGCAGAGCCTCTCAGGAGCAATTAGGCTGCAGCCTCTTCCCAGCCATCTGCAAACACAGAGCCCGAGGCCCTCAGAGGAGCTCCCAGCTGTGTCTCAGGAGCTTTGCTCAACAGCAGCACATGCAACTCACTGATTTATTTTTAGGGGCTGTTTTTTGTTTGTTCAAACAACCTAACTCTAGGGCTGACCTGGATAAGACTCAAATTAGTATCCAAGCATACATTATCATCATCCTTTCCAAGGAGGAGCCCACCTTCTTTACCTCACTCCTTCAGCCTCCCCAAAAGAGCAGCACAAGTACAACACCAACTCAAAGGTGCAGTTTTATCTTTAAGCATAAAGAGTTTTGCTGCTTCTCTGTTATTTTATCTCCTGAATATTGCCTTGGAATCAAATCTGGTTTTGAAAGACGCTGGGAATCCAGAAGCCTGGCTCTGGAATTCAGCTTTCCCTCTGGTTTATCTGCACGTGGCAATGGATGCTCCACGTGTGACAATAGCACAGACCACTTCTCTGAGCACCTACAGGAGCAATTACAAGCTCTGAAGCCACCCATGCATCAGTCTGAGCTTCAAAAAAGGATATCACAGACAAAAATTCCATTCCACTGTGCACTGAGATCCAGACATTTATTTGCACACACAAAAGCCATAATACAGGTCACCAAACAGCTTCCTCTCCTCCAAAATGCTCCCAGCCAGTGCAGGCTGTCCGTGATGGAGGAAGGCTGCAAAGGCCACAAGGATTAACCTCAGAGCTGCCAACTTTCTGCCTTTCCAAAGTCAAGAGACAGACTGGCCTGGTGTACAAAGGGATTACTTTGAAGAACAGGAACTGGAGGAAAGATATTTCAAGTATTCAGAGGTTGGGGTGGTTTTTTTTTCCATGACACAAAGCAGATTGAGCCCCTCTTGTATCATTTTGATACCTCCCTGCTGCAGAAATCCTGCTTCCTCAGCTGTTACTGAGCACTGACAGACTGCAGATGCTGCACAGCAAGCCTCATTCTTCCATTTAAACAAAGGAAAGAAGCATTTTTCAAGTTGCTTTCATATCTCAGCTTAATTTGCTGGAACTTCAGAGCAGGATCAGGATGAGGAATGGGATCATTTTAGCAACACCATATTCTTCAAGGCCTGTCTTGCCAGAGAAGAGGAAAGCACAGCCCTTACGTGCCAGCTCAGTACCTCCAGCAAGCACTTGGACATAGAACAGGAATTTCAGGGACACTGCCTGACTGCATCAGGGGGAGAGAAAGAAAAGACAGGAATTGCAAAAAAAAAAAATCCTTGCTCTCATCTCGCGTAAGTGGAAATCAGGGAATGGTGTGAACCCAGTGCAGAAGGGCCCAGCCTGTGCCAGACTGGCTCCATCCAGGGCTGCCAGACACCAGGCTGGAGACAGGGATCTTGGCCAGCCCCCAACAAGCCCAGCACCCAGATCCCTCCTGCCAGAGGAGGCAAAGACACCCCCAAACCTCAGCAGCCCCTGCAGAAACACTGATCATGCCTTGGCACTGCACCCAGACAGCACAAAGTGTCACCTGGTCACCCCTGTGCCTGCTGCAGTGAAGAGCCAACTCCATCACAGTAATTGCATGGCAGGTTTCAAGCAAATTCCCCAGACACATCTGAGCCACGAGGCAGCAGCACAAACCCATTTCCATTTGGAGATAACAACATCCTCCTGAAACCCCAAACAACTCTTCCCGGTAATATCTTGTATTTCTCTTCCCTCCAAGTGCTCCAGAGCCATTTCCAGAGGGTGACCTGCCCACGCTGTGTTTCACCAAAGGAGAGCACAGTTCTGAGGGTTTCAGCCGTTCCCTCAATCCCATCAGGAGCTGAACCACAGCCCCATGAAACCCTGCCTGTCCCTTCCTCTCTCCAGGGATGGAACCCTCCAGAGCTGCCAGTGGCTCATGGCACCAAGAGCACTTTGGAGAGGCTGGTGTGGCCCTTCCAAACCCCTCCTAGCCAAGGTCACAACGAAGAACAATGGCTTTAGCAACAATTTTGTTCCATAATTTACTTCAGAACAAGCATTTTCTCGGGCTACGTTTTCTGAGCACTTCAGGAAAAAACACAACCCTGAATCCAATTTTCATACATTTCAAGCTGTCAGTTCTGCGCCCTGTGAATTTTAAGCACTGGGAGGCAGAGACACCACACGAAGGGGATACTTGTACCCCATTATAAACCACTGAAAATGACATTAAACATTGCAGTCAAAAACCTATTTGCAAACTTGGTGCAGTTCTGAAGCTCACTGCATGATCTGGAATGATTTCAAAGCCAAGTGCATTTCTGTTGACACACAGGGACACACCAGGATGGCAAAAAAAGTTGGCAAACTGCATTTTTTCACAATAGGTGAAAATCTCACCATTTGTGAGAGGACTTGAAAGCAAAGACTGAGAAAGGAACTGAAGGGCAGATGTAAAGAAGACAAGAAGGAATGAGTGTGGAGCAAAAACACCGCAAAGAAACTGGGAAATCACAAGGCTTGGATGCGTTAGAAAGGGAAAAGAGACTTACAGACTGGCAGACACAGCCAGGTGGGAAAAGAAAAAGGGGAAATAGGTTGTGTATGATCTAGATAGGAATGGAAGGGTAGAGAAACATTGCTAAGCAAGTTCTCGAGATATTACTTTTATGCTTCAGCACGAGGAACTGGTCACGACAGCACCTGGGCTTCAGAGAACCCTTATCCCTCTCACCCTGGGGTGCCCCTCATCACACTCAGTCCATGTTAACTCTTGAATCCAGCAAAGGAGCTGAGAACCATTTACTGTGTTCCACCTTACGTGAGGAACATCAAGAGCCCAGGAAATTCCCATGGGATTTTTCTTTCATCCCTTCCATAATCTCTATATTGAGTGTGTTTAGGATCCCATAGGGGAAAACACTGCTCTGTTCCTTCTGGCAGTGTTTTCCAAGAGTTTTCCTCCGGAGTTGCCTCCTTCAGGCAGCAAATTCCTCCTCTCTACTCCCACACATCCTAAGAGAGCCTTGTCTGGGTGCCTGTGGTCAGGTTTAATAGTTTAAAAAAGCAACTCCCTCCCTATTTCCAGTTCCCTCCCTGTATTTGAGGTTCAGGAATCGATCTTAGGAGCCCACCAGCTCCATCTCAAGTTCTGCAGCTCTGCAGAGGCAGTTTTAAGCAACATCCATGCACACACTTCTCCTCCTGATAAAAAGCCTCCTATCAGTAGTTACCTGTCTTAGCTGAGGAATAAGAATTAATCTTCCTTAACTGCTAGAACTGAATCTGAAGCAGCTGCACCATAAAACTTGAGAGTCTCCCCAGAAGGCTCTGTTATCGCCCAAGATTGAACCCCAGGGTTTCACAACCATGATTGCAGGAAAAGGAGCTGCAGCCTGGGAAGGGAGTTGTCAGCACCAGGGGAGCAAACCATCCATCCCAAGGACAGCACTTTGGCATTGGAGCAGCATTTCCACCTCAAATTTCAGCTTTTTGTTCCTCAGATGTTGCATCACACGCTGGAAGTTGGGCTATGAGGTGTCAACTGCACCACTGCACCACCAGCCAAGCCCATTCCACCCCTGGGAGCCAAACCTTGGTCCTGACCCAGGGGACATCACCTCTGTTAGGCCCTAAAACACTCACTGAGCTTAGATATTTTCTGTGCAGTCTTCCCTGTTTTCTCTCCCTGTGCTTCCCTCTGCTTTTGTGGACCATGGAGCAAAAGATGACATTGCACAGGGGATCTCAGCTCTTCTCCACAGCAGCAATGCTGGAAACCAGACCTTCCCATGTTGCCATTTGACCTTGGGAGAACTAAAAACAGCCCCAAAAAGCAGAGGTGCCATTTCCACCCTCACTTCCTTGCAGCACATTCCTCAGTCGTTCCCACGTTACACTGACAACAATTTAAATGTTCATTAATTCTGGCAGCTTGTCAATTTTTCCTTAACAAATTCAAGCAAGGGAAAGAACGGTGATTTCATGGCTTCTCTCAGGAAAAAAAGCTGATAAGAATTTCACAGGAGGCAAGGAAGGAATTTCTTTTGCCTGCAGTGACCCTCTTGCCAAACACCAGACCTGCACCATGCAGTGCAGAAGTGAAAGCTTCTTGGATTTAAGATGGCAAAACCCAGTTAAGGAGGAAGCATTGAGCGTCTAAGTAACAGTGTAAGCACCAAACCCTGTCTGTTCCCAATTATCATGAGAAAAGGACAGAATTAAGAAGCAGCTGCCCTCAGCCAGGAAGGGACCACAAAGGTTTTGTTTTAAGGCTCCTCGCCACGTTAAAATAAAAAATCAAACAGAAAAACAAATCAGCCCCCAAAACTCACTGGTGTCCTTATTAATCATTTCTGACTCCTCACATGAGCATATTGCAGATTCAGCTTCTGCATCCTGCCAGCTCTGACAGCACTTAATTGCTGGGGGTGTAATTAAAATGCTGCGTCACCAGCCATGGAACAGCAGCACCACGTCCCTGTGCCTGCTGAAGGCAGCCAGGAGCTCCCCAGACAGCCTGAGGAGGAATATCAGATCTCACAGCACAGCACTCACTCGCTTTCAAGTGTTTTACACGGGCAGATCAGGTCATCAATCCCCAAACTCAACTCCTTCTTTAGCAGGATGGAGCGGGGGAAGCACCAGAGGGTTTGTTCCCAGGCAAGAGCTCCTCACCTCCCAGCCACACTTGCAGGCTAAAAGCACCAGCAGTCAGAAAAGGAACATGATCTTCTAAAGTTCTCAAGTTCTCAAAATCTGTTTCGAGTTTTTCCTTATGGTGTGCTGGGAGCTTGGCATCATTTCTTTTCTGCCCTGATTGCTCAGGGACACAAAGGAGGAAACAACCTCCCAGTGTGCTGCCACACAGCCTCCAAATGAAAGCTCCTGGAGGAACTTTGTGCATCCACCACGTCCCCAGGTGGCTGTGGGCACGTCCCACCTGCTCCTTGCTCGATCCCACTGTACAGGACAGTGTGACCTGTGCATCCCTTCCAGGCACTGAATGCAGCTCTGCCCATCCTGCCCGTGCCAGGGCTTTGTCCCAGTGCAGACACAGGACAAATAAATTCCTTGTGCCTTCTGGAAGAACAGATCAGTGTCTGGTGGCAGGGAAAGGAGGAAGGACTGACAAGCAGGTTTTTACTCAAAGCTGCCTGAGTGAGCTGGAGCTGCAGCCAAACATCACAGACACAGAAAATCCTCCATGGTTTATTCTCCCTGCAATCCAGGAGTCAAACACAGAGTGCAGAGAGCAAATGTGATCTCCTGAGAGCAGAACAACTGAGATCTGCATCTCAGGGGCTGTGCCAGCCTCTTCATCCCTGGGTAAAGCCATTGAATGGGAAGATAAAGCCAGGCTTTAAGGAGCTCAGCAGCAGCCCATGAGTGACCAGCTGAAGATGGACCTGCCTGTTTGTCCTTCTCTGAGAGCTTGGAGTGTGAGCACCCAGCACGTGGCACAGGCTGCAGGAGCACAGAGAGACACAGGAGACAACAGGAGTGTTCATCAGACACAGAGATCCCACAACAAGAAGGGCAGAACTTGCTTCTTCTACCCCTACACTGCTGCTTTTATCCTCCCTTTCCAGAGGGCCAGAGCTGGAAACAAAGAAAAGGCAGAAAGGCCGAGTGAAACAAGCCAACTGCCCAAAACGAAAAGGTCTGAGCCACATCTGTAGAGTCAGCAAGAAAACTGTGTGCAAAAAAAACCCAGCTACTTGACACAGCAACTGCTGAGGTGAGATAATAGGTTTGAGGAGAAAACTAAACAGAAAAAGGAGAAATGAAAATGATGAAATATCTATAAATATCCTTCGACAGCAGCTCCTCAGGGGAGGCTGAAATGCTCAGGGTGGGATTGTTGGGGTGTCTGTGCAGGGCCAGGAGTGAAGATCCTTGTGGGTCCTTCCAGCTCAGGATACTCTGTGATTCTGGAACAGCTCAAGCCATTTTTTTTTTCACAAAGCCTTTGGGATTCCCAGATAGCTCTGTAATAATTACTTTACTCCCTAGAAATTTTAGTTTTCAAACAGCTTTGCTAAGACAACCGTAGCAAACCAAAGAAGGGGTGGGCTGTACGTGGGAGGGCTAAAAGGTCAGGGCAATTACTTATGGAAGGTTTATGCCTTTTTTGCAGGGCTTGATGTGTCATTATTCTTGCAACTACACCTCAAAGGTTTTATTTTCCTAAACACAAATCCCCTTTCCCTTCCCTCAAACTCCACAATGTTTCTAAGTAAAATTAAGTTAGCATTAAACAAAAGCAAAACGCTGTAATTTTAGAACCGTATCGCTTCAAGTTGTTTTATTTTTATGCTCACAGGAGAAAGAAAACCTTTAGTTCCTATGAGCCTTTTGTCATGACAAACCACAATGATAATTACTGGGAAGCTGCTCTTGGTAAAACCTCCCAATCCGGCTGTCACTGGGAAGCCAGACAAACATTCCCAAAATAACAACTAAATAATTGATATTACTGGAGTCACAGAACACAATACCTTGAACAAATACCCACCAGCCAGCCCCTGTCACTGTCACCTCTCCCTGCCTGGGTGACCAGCATGATTCCTGCTCTGAGAGCAAGCTGGGAGGTTCCTCATGTAATTATTATCCAAAGGCCATTAACAGTCTGTGCAGAGACCCATGAAGACATTCTTAGTCTGACTGTGCTTTAATCACAGGATGATTTTAAGTACCTAATCTAATCTCTTGAAATCCCCCTGTTAGTAGAAATGGGCAATCTAAGAATTTACTTTGCTCTTCCAAAGGCAGAGGTTCAGAGAAATTCTGAACCTTTTTATGATTCAGCGTAATTCTGTCCTTTCCCCAGTCTTAATTATACTCTCACTTTGAAAAAATCTTTATCTAACCACAATTCAGATGATTATTTAATGACTATAACAGCATTCTGTACCTTTCCAGGGAAAACACAGTGCTCACACCATCCCTGTGCCAGCCTGGAACCCCTGGACAAGCATTTCAGTCCACGGCATCGAAAGCATTCCAGAGAAGGAAGAAATATCTCATTTATCCACTCTGCCCTTAATCCTCCTCAAGTCCTCCCCATTCAGGGATGCAGAAATGAGCAGATTGATGGCTAATGGCCCATGGCTCGTTGCTGAATGGGTGATGAGCATCCAGAGACCCCGAAGCCAACACAGCAGCAGAGCAGCTTTGCAGAGAGGGACAACACAAGGACCAACACAGGCTCAGTGACCCTGCTCCTCCTTACCTCGGATCCTGCACACCCGCAGGTGGGAGCTTGCAAATTAAGTAGTAGAACAAAAAAATAATAAACAGTTTGGCAAAAATTACAGCAGTGTTACAGAAGGGAGGAAGGGAACGAGCAAAATGTGCTGCCAGCAGTACAGGAGTGCACATATTTAGCACGACACAGGCTGTGGTAGAGGCAGAGATATCAGCTGGGAACAAAGAACAAACCACAAATGCTTTGTATCAGTGGATGAGAAGCCTCCTGAGATACTCAGATAAAACAGAAGCTCCCCTCTGCTGCTCTGCTTTGTGTCTCCACAGGACAGAGCTGTGTCGGAAATGAAATCCTGAAACCAGCTCAGGTGAGGGGCTGTGAAAGGGAGCAGGATCAAGGCACCTGTGAGACACTCGAGGAACCAGCTCTGGCTGTCTCAGCACTGGTGACTGCTCAGGAGGAGCTGGCACAAAGGAGCTCCAACCTTTCCTGCAGTGAAGGCTCCCGAAGCACGCGCTGGCCCAACGACAAAAATGTGATATTTCTGTGCACTTAAACAGACAGACTGCGTGCAAATTAGGGATTTTGGTTTTTTGAGAGCTGTATTTCAAAGCACTCTTTTAAAGCAGGGCTTCAAGAACAGTGATGGAGACAACGAAGGCGGCACTCGCTTGAGACAAAGGGCGACTCAATTCTGTCTCAACAGAAAACTCTCCAAGTAAAAAGGGATTCCAAAGAAAAATGCCAGTAATAATTTATTTCTAAAGCTCACTGGGGGTTTCAGATGGAATTCTAACAGAGTGCTCAGCACACACCTTGTCCTTGCATCTGCAAAAACATACTCTTTCTGTAAGGTAAGGCTGTCAAAGTGTATGGGTACCTGGGGGTTTGGAGGATTATAAAGATAAGAACATTCTCCATTAGAGGACATAATTCCTCTTACTGCTCAAACTTTGAAGAGCTTTGAAATACTGTGAGCCATTTTCTAATATAAGAATCCATAAGGGGAAAAAAAAATCCATAGTGTAAGCCAACAGAAAGAAACATCATCTTCTGTGCCCTGGTCACCTCCTGGTATAAAACCATTATGAGGGGCCTCAAGAGGTCACAAACACTCATGTTCCTTCTGCAGAAATCCTGCACAAATCCCCACAGCAGGCTAAGTTGGTGTAATTCCTCAGTGTCTCCTCCCCCAAACACTGCTTGCAGAGCAGTGCTGGTGTCCCAGGATGTCTGTTACCCCAAGGATCTGTCCCAGCCCAGGGACAGCGGGGCTCTCGATCTGGTAGACGCACCAGCACAGAATCCCAGAGCGTTTGGGTTGGGAGGGACCTTAAAGCCCATCCTGTTCCACCCCCTGCCATGGGCAGGGATACCTTGCACAGGCCAGGTTGCTCAGAGCCCCATCCAGCCCAGGATGCCCAGGACAAGGCCCTACCTGGCCCCGCCGCCGCCCAGCACCAGCGCGATGGCGTTGCCCGTCAGGACCCGCGCCAGGCGCGAGAAGTCGGAGTGACGGTCCGGGGCCTTCTGGAACACACGTTCATACATCTCCACCTGCAGAGGAGAGCAGGGCACGGTCACTGCACAGCCAGGGCACAGTCAGCCAACAGCAGCCTGCTAAAAGATGCTGCAAAGGTGAGGAGACTGGAGCTTCTCCCTCGTGAGGGAATGCTGGGGGAGCTGGGGCGGCTCAGCCTGGAGAAGGAAAGACTGCGAGGGGACCTCATCCCTGTCTGTCTCTGTCTGCAAGGAGGGGCCAGGAATGAACCAGGCTCTGCTCCGTGGGGCCCAGCAATAGTACAAGAGGAAAAGGCAGGAACTGATGCCCAGGAAGTTCCACCTGGACAGGACGAAGAACTTCTTTCCTGTGCAGTGATGAGCACTGGACAGAGACCAGAGAGGCTCTGAAATCTCCCTCACTAGAGATACTCCAAGCCTGTCTGGACAAAATCCTAGTGACTGCTCCAGGGGACCCTGTTGAGGAGGGAGGAGGGACTGGAGGAGCTCCAGTGGTCCCTTTCCAGCCTGAAGCCATCGGTGACTCTGTTACAGCTCTTCTTCAAAGTAAGAGAGGGTTGTGAACTGCCCAAACAGTTCCAGTGGCCTCTCTCAGTCTTTTATAGCTGCTGGGGGTAGTAGAGTATTTCCTTTGGAGCTCTTTCTCTTCCTTGACAAGGATCTGAAGTTCCTGGGAACCATCCCAGGCTGCCTCTGCCTTTTGTTTAGCACGGCTTTGGGAAGCACAGGGATCCTCCCAACAAAAAGGACTCGATGGCCTGTACACACCTTTCACTGGGACTCTGAGACAGTGTTACTCATTTCAGGACACTGAAATTACTCTTTTCAGGATATCAAAAAGCCAAGTACGCATCCACAAAGAAAACCTGGCCCCTTATCCCTGTTTCCTAAATCCAACTGAGGCCAAACAGATTTAAAGAGAACTCACGGCATATCAGAATATCATGGAGTGTCATTATCCCAGATTCCCCTTGATACACAGATTACAGATAAAAGTGAGGGACAGCAAGGGACCAGCCACCAAATCAGCAGTCTCTCACCAGCTTGGGCAGACTCCTCTTGGAGAAGACTCTGCGTGGGCAGTGGAGGTGGAGGTGAGCAGAACACCAGCTCCGCATGTTGAGCCACTCCACAGTCCGGGAAGGGAGAGGCCCATCCTCCTTGTGGAGCAGGATCAGCTGCTTCTGGGCTCTCACTGCGGTGTTCTCCAGCATCCTCTCCAGCTGCAGCAGCCATGGGCACCAAAGGAAAAGGCACTCAGTACTGGCTACTCCAGCCTCAGTGTGAAATACATCCACACACCCCCCACACCCCTATTCCCACCTGAATCCAACTCTGCACACTCAGAACCCCCAAATGTGATTGATTTAGGCAACAACACTGTTAACTCCAGGCTTACACAGCACACAGAGGTCTAAAATCAGCCAAGGATTCAAACCTGAATGGTTTTGACTTAAATCAGACCATTAAATGCACAGCCCAGGCAGCTGCTGCTCCTGCAACGTGAGATGCTGCCTGAGCCAGACTCGAGCCCACAAATATTCAGTGTTTTCTTCTTTCCCTTCCCATCAGGCCGCTTTTTTTTTTTTTCCTCCTTGCATTTCTGATTTTGGATTTTTTGTTGTTGTTTTAGGCAACTGCTGGCAGCTTGTTCTGCCTGTGCTTCCTGCCTCCCACACCCAGGCAGGAAGAGCCCACACAACGGGACACACACGAAAGCTGCACGTGGGACCAGCCCAGGCTCTTTGCAGGTCAGACTCAGCACTTCACCATCCTAAAAAACCCCACCTGTGATCCCTTTTTTAAATTTCTTGCAGAATTTTTGTCTGGTCAGAGGACTTCGGTAATAAAACATAAAACTGTAAAAATAGATAGCAATGGGAAAAAAATTACAGCTTAAAATCTGTAATAAAATATAATAAATAATTCATACACTGCAATTTAGATCTACTTTTTCCTAAGCACACACCATGAATTTCATCCAGGCAGAAAAGAATTTCTCCCTTTATGTGGAGACCCAAAGAAATTCTGAGCAGATATGCAAAGCTTCAAAGCAATTTTTGATTCACCATTGGCCAAAATGACTCTTCAGAGGAAAAGAACTTTGCTGGAAGTACTCCCACATAAAACTTGCCATTTCGGAGGATTCTCATGCAATTCTTTTGCTATTCCTAACAGGCATTTCTCGGGAATATTTCATTATTTATGCCTCACTGGGTGTTAAACCCGAGGAAATACATGAGTGTGAAGCAACCTGCTTTGAGCTGGACTGTTCCCAGTGCCAAGAGGGGAAGGAGCAGTTCCCACACCTCTCCCACAGTGGGCTCCTGGTCCCCCAGCCCCACGATGAGGATGCAGTCTGCCTGGCGGATGCAGCGCTGGGTCCAGGGGGTCAGGGTGCTGTCAGCCTGGTACAGCACTATCCTGTGGATGTCTTCTTGCTGGCCCAGCCAGCTGGTCAGTCTGTACTCATGGATGCTGGGGACAGACAAAGAAAACAGGGAATTCAACTGGTTTGATATCACAGCTCCCAAGAGAATAGAGGGGAATCTTACACAGGGAGAGTCCTGCATTTCCTGCTCAGCCAGGAGCTGCTCTCAGCTCCAAGCCCCTGCTGGCTCTGTTTCTCCAGGATTTACACCATTAGACAGATACACCAAGGCAGGAGGATGCAGTGATGCCTCACTTCAGTAATGCATCCCTAAGAATGAGCACACTTGGAACAATTCAGCTTTTCCAATTTCACAGGCGAGAAAGTAACTGTGGAAAAAACCCACCCACATCAGCACCAAACACTCTTGAAATGTTATTGTCTCCAACACCTGGAGCAGAAGGCCCAATGTATGTTAGAAGACAGGATTTTATTCCCAAGCTCTGTGTATTTATAAGAGCAATCCAGTGCTCTCTGCATTCCCCGAGCAGTGATGAGGGCAGGTACCTGTCAAGAGCAGCAGAGCCCAGGCGCTGTTTGATGTTGTCACTGGTGAGCAGCAGGGCAGGACCTGGGGGAACAAAGAATTTCACCTGTGAACACGTGAACTTGAGCTCCTGGAGAAAACCACCCAGAGAAGCTGTGGCTACCCCTGGATCCCTGGCAGGGTCCAAGGCCAGGCTGGATGGAGCTTGGAGCACCCTGGGATAGTGGAAGGTGTCCCTGCCATGGCAGGGGCTGGGATGAGATGGGCTTTAAGGTCCCTTCCAACCCAAACCATTCTATGATTCCAAGAATTCAATTCCATGCATTTGCTTGGAAGGTAGGGATGGATCAGTGCATCGATCAGGGCTGGCACAAAGTCCTCACCAAAATTTTCACACTCTTCTAGGAATACATCTTCCAATTCTCCCTGTTCCCAGAGCTCTGCTAATGCATCAGTCACAACCTGCAAGCTCTGTTATCCCATTCCTTGGTGTCATGTAGGATCACAGAATCATGGAATGGTTTGAGCTGGAAGGGATCTTAAAGCTCATCCCATTCCATGGGCAGGGACACCTTCCACTATCCCAGGTCGCTCCAAGCCCTGTCCAGCCTGGCTGTGGTGACAGCTCCTATTGCAGCTGCATTTTCACAAACTCAGCATTCAAAATATCTCAGACCTTTACAGCCACAGCAAGCTCAGGATCCTGGTTTCAAAGAAAAAAAGCTACTCCACTGACCTCTTGAAATACAGAACTTGTTCATCCTGTGCTGAACCAACTCCCCAGGTGAATCCTCAAGCTCTCTGCAGCATTAGCACTTATTCAACATGCCAACAGGAACCCACACCACCACCAACCCCAAAGACATTCCCAAATCTGCAGGGCACAGTCAAACCCCACTAGAGACACAGACACACACATCTGGCAACAACCTTAGATCTGAGTTCAATTTTGGTGCACATAAAGCTTCTTGCAGGCACTTTAGTTTAATTTTCTTATTAGCAATTCTATTGCAGCAGTAATTTGTGCCATATGTGGTGGAGGTTGCAGGGTGACTGCAGCTAAATTAAAAAAAAATGCAAATAAAAGAAAACTTAAGGGAGTAACTGCACACCTGTCTCTTACTGAGAGAGAAATTCACATTTACAAAACATGACAGAGCAGTCACTTTGTATTCATGTTTTCATTGTGCAATCCCTCATTGTTTCATTAACAACAGAACTGAAATTTATGTACTAAATAACAAAACACTTCATTATGTGAGGAGTCTCAAGGCAAGGTTATAACATGTTCAGCAAAAATCAAGGAACTGTGAACAACCAACACGGGAGAAGGTCACAAATTCCCACCTACGTGTCCAAAAAGCAAAAAACACAGGTACAGACCTGGAACGGGCTGTCCTGACCTTCAGGGCCAACTCATCTGCCCCTCAGTGCTAAAGTCCTCCTGCAAAGGCTTCACTCTGCTTTAACTGACTTTACTCTCACACTTGAACAAGTTCCCAAGTGTCATTTTTCATCTTGTACTTTCCAATACCCAAATAACACCTGCTCTTCACTACGCTGATTATCAAGGAAGAGCAAACAGAAATGGACAAAAATATCCCACAAGCAGAGACCAAAAGATAAAGCTGGTGAGAAAGCACAGAGAGAAGGATGACTCAAGAACAGAATTTGACTTCCCCCATCCTCCAATAAAAGTTCTGGAAGTTGGTTCCTATGAAAGCAACAAGTCCCAAGCAGAGGGAATGAGCAGCATTCCCAGAGCAGACCTGGGCTTAGCCTGCCCTTCCCTCCTCCCTCTGCTGCTCCTCAAACCACCCAACTGCAGGGAACAGCTCCAGTGTTGGGGGCAGGGGGTTATCACCTTATTTTTAACACTGGCAGATTCTTGTATCTGATTCACTGTTCACCTGAGGTGAATGTTGGTCTGGTACAGCTTTGAATGGCATAATGGGATAAGAGAGGTCTCCCAGAGGGAATCCTGATGGCATTGCACAGGCTGGAACAGCAAGGGACAGAGGGCAGGGCAGTTCTGCAAGCATTCAGCAGCAGAGTGATCATCAGTGTTCATTAACATGTCAGAGCTCTCAGCTAAATAGAAAAGATATGTGGATTAAATATCCTTCCAGGATATGTGGCTTACAAAGCTTTCTGGCAGTGGTGGAAGTTTAGCAGGCAAAGACAAACAGCCTGGAATGCCAAATGAGCTGAGGAATGCAATAAAAATGTCAAGTAGGAGAGACGACACCAAGGGAACAGCGTGGGCACCTCTGCCTGTCACCCCCTACCTGGGCACTGAGATCCAGGAGCATCGACCCCTGGTTGATGCCCAGGCCCTAAGGGACACCACTAAACCCAGGGGACACCATCAAAGCCAGTGACCTGCAGCCAGAACAGCTCTCACCCAAGGGGAGAGGCAGAGTTTTTGGGCTGGGGTGAATCTTTGTGCTCCTTCACTCAGACACACCTTGACTGTGGACAACATGTACCCAGCAAGCATCAGAAGAGCCTTGGAGAGACTTAGAAATCATATCCAGACCTCACCTCTGATTTGGGAAAGCAGCAGTTCACAGAACAGGACACAAACAAGGGTGCCCAGCCAGGCCCCAGCTCGGGAGGAGCCTGCCCAGCATCCCATCCCTCCACATGCCAGGGACACGGGACAAAGATTCCCAGACCTTCACTCATCCCCAGCACGGAACACGGTGATGCTTCCAACAGAACCAACTTGTTTTGTCTCAGAAATACCAACCATCTGCTCTGCACTCTCAATTTCTAGCAGGCTCCCAATTAATCAGCCATTAAAACCCCTCCATTAATGCGACCAAGAACACCAACATATGTGAGCTCAGCAAACAGAACCAACAGAAGTGTTATTTCAACTAAACTGCTGAGAGCAACCAAGCAATGAAAAAATATCATTCCCATCCTGGAAGTGTCCAAGGCCAGGTTGGACAAGGCGTGGAGCAAGCTGGGATAGTGGAAGGTGTCCCTGCCCATGGCAGGGGCTGGGGTGAGATAGGCTTTAAGGTCCCTTCCAACCTAAACCATTCCATGATTCCGTGATGATTCAACTCCACAGCCCTCAAACAGCCACACCTGCAGGCAGGAGTGACCAGGTCAATGTGTCAGTGCATCCTTCAAGTGCATTATCACAGCCACACACCTCTGCCCAGCCTCTCTCCACAGCTGGCATCAGCCCCACGGGCAGTTCCAGCTGGAGCAGGCATCAGGGACACATCCCTGCACCCCTGGGTGCTCTGGCAGTAAGATCAGGCACAGGGTGAACAGCTCCAAGTGCAGAGGAGAGGTGATGTGAGGTAACATGGAATATTTCTCCAAGCCCTGTGGTGTCTCTGGCAGCAGCCAGCAGCAGATTGCTGGGGAGGAGAATCAGAGCAGGGAAAACTGAGTGCCATTCCCTGAGCCTCCAGCAATCCGCAGCTTTCTCAACCTTTTGGATTTCTCAAGCCTGAGGTGGTGACTTTCAATAGCCTGGGGGATTCTTCTGTCAGCCAAGAGCTCACAGAGATCCTGAAGCCCAGGTTTTCTGTGCTTCAGGTGAGAGAACTGCAGGCAGTGGCCTCACCCCAGGCACAGGGATCGTGGTTTCTGGGAAAACCTCAAGAGCATCTAAAGCTGTACTCCAGAGCCATCTGTTTTTTTCAGAACAGAACTAAGAATTCCATGAAAAAGAAGGGAAGGGAAGGAGAAGCCAGCAAATAGCAGAGGTCTGGTTCATTTTCTCTGCTAGCAAACAAGGGCACTGAAGAGAAGGGCTGCAGCAAAGTGCCCATCCTCCTGCCCCAGTGAGGGGAAAAAACATCACACGAGACATAAACCCTCCCTTTCTTTCCAGGGATGAGTAAGGTACTCACTTAGGTCATGTTTTTCCACAAAACATTAATTTCCTAAGATATGCATGAGTATAGGTGTCCTAGTTCTAAGTCTAATAAAACATGGTCCAAAAGTTGCCTCGAGAAATGAGAGGCCCAGAGGGCAGAGAGTAATTTCTGAGGCTCAGAAATGATTTCAAATCCACCTCACCTGAGAAAGACACCCACATCAAAAGACAAGGCCAGCATAAAGTGCACCGTGGAAAAATTTTAGCAGAGCAAATTTATTTGCTTGGACTCCATCAAAAGAAAATTTACTTTTGGCCTAATAAAAGTCTACAAAATTATGTGGCACAGTCACATAACTGATAAATGAGTTTGCATGTCAGAAGACTTTGCCCAGCAAAAAAAATACCAAATTGTGCCAGGGTTCAGGCACCACAGTGAACATTTCACATTTAAATCTAATCTGTGTGTAAAGACAGGCAGAACTGTAATTAAAAACCCCAATAAATTATTAGCAAAGATTTTTCAGCAAGCTCTCCAATACATTATACATTTTTAGAACTGAAAAGAAGGAAAATTTAAAGGGCAGAAAGGAATGAGAGAGACACATATGTTGGATCTGAATCCCTCTCTACTTCAGTTTGAAATTCTATGAGATCAGAGGGCTCCCACATAGAACCAGAATTTGCACAGCCATGTGGTGTCTTTTAGCTGGTCTCAGTAAAGGAACAAAAAAATAGTCAGGCAAATACTTTTGAAAAATCTGAATACTGCAGAAGAACTTTGTATCAAAAGAAGCTCTCAGCTCTACCAGGATTAAGAGGAAAAGAATTAATAATAAAAATAGACACCATGAACACTGACCAGAATTCATCAGCATGATGAATTGCACAGCAGAAAAACCTGCCCCCCTTCCTGGCACTCCAGGTCAGAGCCGGAAAATTGTGTTCCTGCTTTCTGGAAGTTGGATATTCCACAGAATCCTTCCTTGGAGACCCAGAGCCCCAGATTCTGAGGAAGGGCTGTCACACTGGAGCCTGCAGCACAGCCAGGGGACAGCAGGGCTGCAGCCTCTGGCTCACTGTGCTCTGCAGGCCCTTCCTGCTCTGCCCACACAGCTCAGAGCATCTTTCATTCTATCTCTGGCAAGGTGAAGGCAGGTCCATGCACAGCTACTGCAGCCAGGTCCCAAATAAATCCTTCATCACACAGCTTGTGACAGCAGCAGAGCTGGCCCAGCACAGGAGGGACCTGGAGCTGCTGGAGAGAGCCCAGAGGAGGCACCAGGGGGATCAGAGGGATGGAGCAGCTCTGCTGGGAGGAAAGGCTGGGAAAGTTGGGATTACTCAACCTGGAGAAGCTTTGGGGTGACCTCATTGTGGCCTTGCAGTGCCTGAAGGTACAGGAAACGTGGAGAGAGACTGTTCACAAGAGTTTGGAGTGCCAGGACAAGGGGGAATGGCTTCAAACTGACAGACAGGAGGTTTAGTTTAGAAAGAAATCCCTCCCTGGGAGGGTGGGGAGGCCCTGGCACAGGGTGCCCAGAGCAGCTGTGGCTGCCCCTGGATCCCTGGCAGTGCCCAAGGTCAGGCTGGACATTGGGGGTTGGAGCACCCTGGGACAGTGGGAGGTGTCCCTGCCATGGCAGGGGTGGCACTGGATGACCTGAAAGGTCCCTTCCAACCCAGGTCATTCTGCGATTGGAAGCTCCATGGAAGCACAAACATCCCTCAGCATTTAACTGGGATACAATCCCACTGTCTGGAAACAATATGTGAATTGTCATAAACCACAGAAACACCAAATGTCAAAGAAACCAGCATGAATGGATTGGGGAAAGCTGTGGGTGGTCCCACACGTTGGTGCTCCCTGTGTGCAGAATGCAGCCCTGAGCAGGCTGCTCACCTGAGCTGTTCCCACTACAACTCAAAACATTAAAAAAAAAAAAAAAGAAATTTGAAAAACAATGTAATTAAACCCACAAAAAAGAGTTAAGCAATGAAACCACTAAGTCCTGTCTCATTACAGACAAAAGTATTTTTTGTTTTGTTTTTTTTTCCTGGGAGAAGGAAGATTCTGAATACTTTTCCAGTTTTTGTGGACAGAATATATTCACTATCAGACTGAGATTTTCCAGCTGTCATTATTTTTATATTCCTTTAATAATACAGAAGTAGCTAAAAATTACCAAAACAAGCCCCAAAATCCTCTTAAACAGATTCACCTGCCATCAGCTCCAACTCCAAGCACTGCCCACAGCCTTCTCATGCCAGTTCCAGGAAAAGGGAAACCACCTTTTAAGTGTTATATTGTGTTTCAACCCAGCCTGAATTCCCACCAGGACTGGGGTCAGCCTGCATCCCGAGGCCAGGCTCCTTCCCAGAGCTGCAGCAGCAGCTGATTCCTGCAATGGTCTCAGTGTTCTCCTGCCTGCATCCTCCTAATTCCTTCTATCCTCATCTCCAACCTGCAGCAGGGAAATTCACTGCATCACTGCCATATCCAGCTAAGCTCATATTAACAGGAAGGGGAAGGAATTTTCTACAATAAATAAATTAAGTTGCAAAAGAAAGCTAAAACCAGCTGCTTTTCCCTCCCCATGCATTAAGGCTGCTCTCCACTGCTCTGAAACATATTTGAAGCCCAGAGAAATGAAATTGTATGGATCAAATGTTAAATATGGATTAAATGTTAAGTCAAGTATTGTAATCAGATGCTGCCATTTAACTTACAATTAGAAAAAAGGTTGGTTCAAGGAAAAAAACCCAAAAAATAAACACCAAAAAAACGTGAAGAGCAGCGAATCTGCACAGCCAAAGCCCTTATTTTCCAAACTGAGAGTTCCTTTCAGAGAATGTTTCCAATTAAGCCTTCTCAAGCACATCACCAGCTTTCATGTCCATGAAGCCAGGGCAGGTCTGATCCCAGTTCACCCCCAAACCCCCAGTGCTGATGAGCCCATCTGAGAGCTGGGAGCTCAGGGAAGGGCTCAGGTGGCAGCAGCTGCTCAGCAAGGCCCCTGTGCAAACCTTTCCATGTGGAATCATGAACTGATTTGGGCTGGAAAGGACCTTAAAGCTCATCTCATTCCACCCCCTGCCATGGCAGGGACACCTCCCACTGTCCCAGGGTGTTCCAAGCCCCATCCAACCTGGCCTTGGACATTTCCAGGGATGGGGCAGCTTCTTTGGGCAACAGTTCCCCTCACGTCAAATGTGCAGGTGAATAGCAAAACAACCTGAAAACAAAATTTCACTCCACTATTCAGTTCATTTTTTGTTGCAGGAAGTCAGAAGAAAAAAGAAAAAAAAAAAAAATCATTCCAAAACCCAGTCCCTTCCCTGAAAGCAAAGCACCACCTGCACTTGGCTCCCAGCACTTTGTGAGGCAGAGAAGAAACACCCAAACAGCCCTCAGCCAGGGGGTAAAGGAGAAAATACAAAAGCTACAAGTTAAAAAAAAAAAAGGAGCAAAAAAGAGAATGCTGCTTCTGCTAAATAAAGAAAGAAAAGCTGCAGGCTGCCAACACCCCCAGCACAGCTCTGCAGAGGTTTTGCACTGCCCGGGAGCTCTGTGGGGCTGAGGGAGCTCGGGCTGTGAGGCCAGAGAGCTCCTGTGCCAGCGGTGTCTGGGAGCAGATGGCTCCCTGTGTTTTCCCACAACACTTTCCTCTTCCCACTGCAGCCGTCTGCTCCCTTTTGGCAACAGCTTCAGGTGCCAAGGGTGTACAGAACCATCTCGAGCTGCCAAGCACTGCACGGGCGTCAGCCCAGGGGAAGAAAAGGAAAAGGGTGAAGGAGGAAAGGCCGAGTGACCCCACCAAACCCCCCTTTGGCACGTGCCTGCTGCTTTCAGCCCAAAGGGGTATTTTTATCCCAAACAGTCCATCTACCTACTGAAGTTTCTGTTTGTTTTATTTACAGGCTCTTAGTGTTGTCACACATCAAAACAAGCTGGCAGTGATCCCTAAGGAGTCCCCATTAGCAGTACAGCTCCATTATGGATGTAACATTTCTCTGCCACCTCCAAAATAAGAGAAATCTTCAAACACCCACAAATTAGTTCTCACTGTAACAAGTCTCCACTATAAGTCGCACACAAATTCAGGCTTCAGAAGGTTAAAGAGCTCAAGCACCACCAGCTTTTTCCTGTGCCTGTTCACCCAGAAGATTTTTAAGCACAAACAGCAACGTCAGCTCCAGACACAGAAAGTCAAAAAGGAAATTACCAGTAAATGTAAGTGGTTACACCTAAAGCATCAGGTAACCTGTACTTTTAAAAATTATAAACCATGAGAAAGCAGACTAATAATTCCTCAAAGAGCTGCAGGAGCTTCACTCAAGAGATCTGTAACAGCATTTGAGGACGAGAAGAGGAGGTCCAGGAAATGTCAAACACCAGTAATGAACACAAAATGAGTTCTGAATTAAATACATGGGTTTGTGAGGCACTGGAACTTGCACAAGCAACTTCACCCATGGATTAAGCAATTAATGACTCAGCTGTGAGCTGAACACATGGTTTTGTGGGCATGAGACAGACAAACAAGCTGGTAACAAATGGGACAATGATTTCAGACTAAACTTTGGATTTCCAGTGCCAATCTGGATCTCCTCCACAAGCCTCTTCCACCAAGTCTTATGCTTACCACTCATGTACAACCACAACACAAGAAAACTGCCGAAGAAACCCTTTGCTGGATGAAGCTTCTCAGCTGAGGAGGCCTGGAAAACTCTCACCCATGAGCTGGAGAGAATCAGACTCTCAGGTGCCATGGGAACAGTGCCCTGGTGTGGGATGTGTCTCCTGGAATGACTTAGGGGAGCTGAGGGCAGCCAAGACAAGGGCCAGAGAGGCTGCTGAGTATTTCCAAGTCATTAAGACAACAAAGTTTTTCACTATAATTAAATGCACATTAAGGATGGGAATACAGAAGCAGGAAGCATGAAGAAGGCTGATCCTGACCACTGCTGTAGAATCACAGAATGGTTTGGGTTGGAAATTACTTTAAAGATCACCTGTCCATGGGCAGGGACACCTTCCACTATCCCAGGTTGTTCCAACCTGGCCTTGGACACTTCCAGGGATGGGGCAGTCACAACTTCTCTGGGCATCCTGTGCCAGGGCCTCACCACCCTCACAAGAATTTCTCCCTAATCTCTGACCTAATCCTGCCCCCAGTTTAAAACCATTACCCACTGTCCTGTGGGGACCTGGCCATATAAAAAGTCCCTCCCCCTCCTTTTCTTATAAGGTACTGCAAGGCCACAGGATTCCATCCGAAACCTCCTCCCCAGCCCTGTGAGCATCCCCAGGTACTGCTACCCCCTAACACAGCCTGAACCCCCCTCTGCCAGGTGCCAGTACCCGGCCACGACACTCTGAAATGACAAGCAGAGTTTGTTTGCTGTGATGCCAACATGGGAACACTCACCCACAGCACTGAGGGCGTGCTTGAGCTCCAGGGTGAAGGCTGTCAGCGGCACCTCTTCGGACACCGGCATGATTGCCACCGTGGACAGGTTGCTGGCAGGATTCCCTGCATCCCACTTGCTGCTGGAGCTGTGCAGTCCAAGAGGATGACCTGTCCACAGAGAAAACACCTGCCATCAGCCAGCCAGGCTGCAAACAATGGATTGTCACCTTCAGGCAGGAGGGAAAGTGTCACTGTGTCACCCGAGTGCTCCGCGTCAGAGAAATGGAACACAAACAGCACGGGAGAGCAGAGCTCCCACGTACTTCATTTTAAGAGGATGAAGATCAATTTCCATCATTTTGGGTTGCTGGTACAGCATATGTGGGTTGAAGTTAGGCAGTGTTAAAAACATGCCAGGAATACGTTAAATGAAACATGGATTTACCTGACCCAGGAAGAGAGAGATAAAAGGTACTTAAAATCCCTTTACCACAACTTTGAAACTGATTTAGCAGGAGGAATTAGCTTAACTAACAAAACCCCCAAACCTGTTGTCATTATTAAAATATTCCAAAGATTAACAATCCTTTTTTTTATGGTGTTCCTAAGCAAGGAAGGAGATACCTGTTTTCAGCAAAGCTCCTATAGAAAATGTGCATCTCCACCTGTTTTCCTTTCTCTCCAAGATACAGAGCTTTACAGATATGGGCTTAGGAGTGTTAAAATAAAATACAGAACCTCTGGAGTAGCAGCAAAGTACCTGGGAACTATCTTTAATGTAATTTGGTGAGTAAGGACAGAGAGTCTGGGCAGGGGAAAAGCAGTTTTTGAGAGAAATCTGCAATGCATGTGAGGAAGATCAAGATCTTCCCAGACAGCTTAGAGCAGGTAAAGGTCAGTGTTCTACAAACTGTTCTTGTTCTGATACTCTTTCTTCTCTTTAGCTGAGCCCTCTCAGAAAATCTCACTCTGCTGCTAATTCCTGTCAACTCAGCTCCAAGTGCACAAAAAATTTTGGATTTAAGTTGGGATTTCACATCCTGCTTATCTCATTTCACCCAGCAAAGGCCTAAGATGTACCATCGAGATGAATTCTTGAGCTGGGCATATGGAAATATTTTATATCCCCTGTGCAAACCCATTCAAAGGCTCAATGCCAGAGTGACAGACCACTGCAGGACACAAAGAAATATCAGATAAACTTTCTTTGAAATATATTCAGCAATTGACTTATTCATTTCAAATCCTCTAAAACAGCTCTGCACACACCATTAAATAGTTTTCCCCCTCCTTTTGGTGATCTTCAAGAAGGTATCTGTAGGTTCAAACAGGTTACACATCACAGCTCAACCCTTTCATCTCCACAGGCCCTTCCCTCCTCAGAACTTCAGTGGTGATTCTCTCATTGAACTCCTGTTATTCTCACTAATTTTCCTCCCATTTTCTCTGTCTCCCCCTTTTTGGGGAAAAAAAAGACCTGCCTGTTTCCCAGGCAGTGCAGACTCTGCCCAGGGACACAGAGGCATTTCAGCAGGCACAGAAGTTTAAGTAGAATTATCACCAGGCATTTGTGCACAAGTGGTTGTGCCCGAAAAGCTGAGCAGGTGAAGAAAGCAGATTCCCTTCCCCAGGCTGCTCTCAAACAGGGAAGTTGGTGACCTTCATTTTCAGTCTCCTTGGAATTTGGCAAAACCAGCAACTGAAGTAATTAAAGCCCTCCAAACCAAACAACACCCAAACAATCCTCAGCATCAAAGAGCCCCACAACACCTCAGCAGTTAACAGGCATCTGCTTCCTTTTAAATGCTGCTCAAGAAAATTGGGAAAATTCCCTCCTACTCCCTTCAGTCAGTAAAGAGACTCTCTGTTGGTGCTGCCACAAACACAAAGCTTCAGAACCAACCCATGGCAGGTCATTTCCTCCCAGACAATTCATTAAAATACTGCAAATACAGACATTTTAAGTCAGTCTTTGTGCTGCTGCTGCTCAGCACAGTGCTCTGACTCCAGCCCATTACAGCTGCTCCTTCCAATGCCTCCTTTACACTGCTCTTGCAAGAAATTCCAGGGAAATTTCACTGCACACAGGCAGCAACACTTCTCCATCTCAATTGCAAATCACTCCATCCCCACACCCAGTTAACAGTGCTCTGCCAAAAACAACACCTGTACACAGACAGAATAAAATCACCATCCACATGAGCCTGCAGCTGTTACAGACCACAGAATCCCACACTGGTTTGGGTGGGAAGGGACCTTAAAGTCCACCCAGTGCCACCCCTGCCCTGAGCAGGGGACACCTTCCACTGTCCCAGGCTGCTCCAAGCCCCAGTGCCCAGCCTGGCCTTGGGCACTGCCAGGGATCCAGGGGCAGCCACAGCTTCTCGGGGCACCCTGTGCCAGGGCCTCCCCCCCCTCCCAGGGAACAATTCCTTCCCAAGATCCCATCCATCCCTGCCCTCTGGCAGTGGGAAGCCATTCCCTGTGTCCTGTCCCTCCATCCCTTGTCCCCAGTCCCTCTCCAGCTCTCCTGGAGCCCCTTTAGGCCCTGCAAGGGGCTCTGAGGTCTTTGTGGAGCCTTCTCTTCTCCAGACCAAAATTTAGCAATGAATTTCCTTTCCAAGTATGCACTGCCTGTTTCCAAATTTAAGGATGCAAGTCTGGCTCCAAGGAAGCCCCAGCATCAAGGGGAATAGTCCAGGAAGGAGTCTTACCTCCCTGCTGCAGACTGCCAAGAATCTTCTCGCCCAGCAAGTGAATAAGTCTGGTCACAACCTGGGAGAGAAAGGAGAAAAAAGAAACATTCAGGCAGAATGTACTGAAAGTAGAGCATCCACATGGAGACTTCCAAACTTTTTTAAGATGTTCCCTCAAGTTGAGCCACACAGAGTCAAGGGTTTGTAGCTGTAGCTTCTTTCCTGGCTGTAATGTACGGTGACTGATCATTTGTCTTGATTTCTCCTACCTTGTTTTACTTTAATTTGGAAAAACAAGAAAACAAAACAACCCCAGAACAGGTAGGATTTAACTTGCTTTGGGGAAAAAAAAAAAAAGAAAAAAACCTGATTATTTGGGGAAACATGTCAAATTGCATTTTCAGCTCTCCTCATTTCTCTCTGCAGTGTACCTGCACCTCTAAGTCACTCTCACTGCTCAGTGGGTGCTGCACCTTTTGTAGGTGCTAAAGGCTCAAAAAGGTTCAAGTCTGTTCAAACAGACACTTCCCCAACCCTGGTGAATGGTTTACAGTAGCCAATTTAAAACATTTTGGGGGGGAAAAAAAAAAAGGGATAAACAAACCCCCTAAACACCTGCAGAATCACAACAAACTACCTAAGAAATTGTTTTCCCCCTCCAATCATGTTTGCCTGGTAATTCATGTTTGAAGGCACAGATGTTCTCCCAGCTGTTTTTCCAGCAGGACTCACATCAATATAAACTAATATTCCAGGAGCCAAATGTATCTCCAAACTGACAAGCCTCTCTCCAACATGAACAATCAATAATTCCCGACAAGAGGGGTAGCAGAAGACTAATCATTGCAATATCAAAAAGTGACAGACACGGAAAAGGCAGCATTTATTTAGAAAGCTCTACACAGATGTTCTACCAAATAAGGAAAAGAGTTATTTAAATGCATTAAGGATTAATAGAGCAATCATTAAATATTCTCCCCCAGACAAATAATTCAAGGTCAAAATAGCTCAGGAGGACATAAAAAACCCCCAAAACTGCCACAACCAAAGTTCTCCAGTTAACAAGCAAAACAAGCAGCAGCCAGGTTACCTGGACAAACACACTGCTCCCACAGGAACAGGCACTTCAGGATGCATCTTTCAGATAAAGGGTCAGGATGCCCACCTGAATCATTTATACATCTTGCTTTAAAAATGAAACCTAAGGCAGCAGATTGCCCTGCACTGTGGAACGCTGGGTATGAAGCACTAAAATATTTTAAGTCCTCTGTGGGAAAAGGGGGGAAGAGCAAACAGGAGGCTCCCAGCACAGGGTGACTTGTAGTGGAGCACAGATAAAAGCTAACCAAGGTTATTTCATAGCATGGTTTGGGGTGGAAGAGACCTTTAAAACCCATCCAGTCCAATCCCTGCAGTGAGCAGGGACACCTTCCACTAGCCCAGGTTGCTCAGAGCCCCGTCCAAGCTGGCCTTGGACACTTCCAGGGATCCAGGGGCATCCCCCCACCTCTCTGGGCAGCCTATGCCAGTTCTGCCCCATAGCCACCACTGCAAGTTCCTGAAGATTCCACATCAACATCTGCTCAGTGACCAGGATAAACCCTTGGAAGTGGCACTTACTTGCCCCAAGAGCAGGCACACAGTGTCCATGCCCACTGCCACCGATGTGGGAATGGCAGCAGGAAAGCTCCCAGCCTCCTGCCTTACCCTGGAATCTCAAACAGGATCTAAAACACTTCCCTTTGTCCAAAATACAACAGAACCTGATGATCACCCAACCACACAACTCGTTGCCACTTCAAGACCACCAAGCTCTGTGGCTCTGGGATTCCCCAAAGGCATCGTGTGTGGCTACAGAAAACTGCCCCAACCACGGGGAGAATTCAGGGAATTCTTAACAAAAAGAGAGACTGATTATCCTTGTTAAAGGAGATCACCTGCCCCCAGAGCACATTTGCTATACCCAGCTGACAGCCTTCACCTAAACCTGCAGCAGCACAGCAGGACTTGCCTTCAGCAGTTTCAGGAGGTGCCGTGAACATTTTACACTTCTGAAGCACTTAAGCATCAGAATTTTAATTACTTACTAAAACCATCTCCTATATTTATAACTTTTTCTGCTTTACAGGCAGCTAAGGAAAGCTCCAGCTAAGTTACAAAATATGTCCAAGGTTAATGATGGAACTAAGAATAGAACCTATTGGTCTCATTTTCCAGTCGGCTGCTCCTATTACTGGGAAATATTATTTGTCTTGTTTGCTGGAGCAAACCTTACAGCCTTGGTATGTATAGATAGGGAAAATTATTTCCCTGGTGACTTTGTACAACAAGCAAAGCTGCTCCCCAGAACGGGATGAGTCACTCTGTCGCAGTCATGGCAACGTCCAAGGAACATCAATTTGGGATCCGAGCTCAGAACTGAAATTTCCGTGGTTTTATATTACATATGCCAGATATCCTTCACAAGAAGGCAATGTTTTCCTTTAAAAGGGACCTGTCCATCCTTCTGAGGGAGAAGTCAATACAAATCCCATCCCTCCATTGCCAACAGACCCGACCTGATCGACCCACAGCCCTCACTGTGCAGGGCAGCAGGAGCAGCTCTCCCCAAAGTCAGGGCAGCTGGGGAGAACTGAAAACCAACAGGAAAAATTCATCCTTCAGGTTTCCAAGCCCCTTTATTCTCACTCCCACACAGTAGGAGGGCACGGGAAGGAGCAGCACAGCTCAGTGCAGCCCAAGAGACAACAAGGACACCAAGGGATCTGGGAGAGGACAGGGAGGGTTTGGGCAGGGAGGAGGAGGAACAAGCAGGAATTAGCCCTTGGGCTAGGAGAATAACAACAGGGATTGAAGGGAAACAGTAATTCCAAGTGTCTGGAGGAGATGGAGGCAGAAGGGCAGGTACAGGGTGGGTACCTCGGTGCAGGATCTGGGCTGTGATGCAGCAGTCCTTTAACCCTCCTGTTCAGCTGCATTTTGTAGGGAATTCAAGGTGGGCTCAGTCTCCTCCCCCAGGCAAGAAGTAACAGGAAAGGAAGAAACAGCCTCAAGCTGTGCCAGGGGAAGCTCAGTTGGATATTAAGAAAACCTTCTTCACTGAAAGGGAGGTCAAGCACTGGCACAGGCTGCCCAGGGCAGTGGTGGAGTCACCATCCCTGGGAGTGTTCAAAAAACACGTGGATGTGGCACTTGGGGACACGGGTTAGTGGTGATCGTAGTGGTACTGGGGGAATGGTTGGACTCAATCTTGGGGGACTTTTCCAACCTTAACAATTCACAGAAAGCTCTGGGAATTGGCAGTGAGGGTTTGGGCAGAGGGGTAGGGCAGGAACTGGACTGACCTGGGAAACACAGCAAGTGTCCATCCTCTGGGGGTGCAGCCCCCAGCACTGCCCCACACTCCTGAGCCAGGCACAGCCCTGCTTTTCCCAGAGCTTTCTGCCCCCCTTCCCATGGGAACGCCAGTCTTTCCCAATCACGGTGCCAGAATAGCCCGGAACACTTCCCAGACATCTGCACAAGCAAAATCCTCTCATTCCCAGGGAGTCACCGTCACCCAGGGCTAGACAGCCTTCCCTAGGAAGCGTCTGCTGTGCTCATCCCCACGGCACATCCTGGATTTTACAGTCTCTTCTAGCACCCAGCCCTGCAAACACCCCTCCTGCTGGCACAGGATCAGGCAGTTTCAATTTAAGGCTTGAAGAAAAATGTGCAGGAAGGCAGTGAGTCGGAGCCCAGACGGATCAAAGAACACCGGGAGGTTCCTAAATTAGGCAAGGATCGTTAATTGCCTGTAAAGCAAACGCAACTTTGGGACCCCTCGTGCTGGGGATGGAGCTGAGCTTGGTTTGGTAGGTGAGGAAGTCGAATTAATCCTTCCTCATGGTTAGGAACAGCAGTAGCAGTGAGTGCACCCAGCTCAATTAATCACAGTCAATCACAGTAATGAGCAGCAGAGCCGTGGATTGGACACTTGGCTGTCAGGACAGGTCTGCTCGAGCTCCCCAAACCGTGCCAGGGAATGCAGCTTCCCACCCACTGCTGCCTGCCCAGGCTGGGAGGTGACTCAGGAAGGTCACAGAGCACCTAAAGAGGCACTACAGGGGCTCATGGAGCGAGTCTGGAGCCGTGGGGTCTGCCTGGGTCAAGGAGGTGACTGAGTTCACCATGGAAAATATCCCCAAAGCACACAAAACCCCACTCTCCTGAGCTTAAGCAAGAGTTTTCAGGCCAGAAGGATGAAATCTGACCTTACAGGTCTAAAAAACTGAGTAAATCATTTCAAAAGCTACTTGGGGTTGCAGGTGCATCAGTGCTGCTCTCTAAAAGCCCCAAACCCCTCCAGCTCCCACAGACACCACTGCAAATCACCACCAAGCTCACAACCCTGGCCCAGGGCAGGATGCTCAGGTGAGACATTTTACAAGGGAAATAACCATTCCTCCTCCTCCCTCCTGCCACCCACCCCCCTTTTCAGAGGAACTCCCCAGAACGTTTTTGTGCAGGGCAAAACAGGACAAAGAGTTTCTGTCTCTCAAGTGGTGTTGGAGAAGACTTCCCTCAGCACAGTTCCACCTCTCTGACCCAGCTCACCACCTCATCTCCCTACAAACATCTCGTCTTCCTGGTTGTTTCTGGATCTCCTCCATCCCTGTGAGACCCACTGAGGCTCTCTCAGCACCCCAAACCCCCAGATCTCTCCTGTCTAATGGGACAGTCTGTTCCTGCAGCTGCTACAGAGAAGGTTCTGGAAAACCATTAATTTTCCCTCTGCTTAACTAATGTTCAATTACTCCACAGACCTGCAGCCTCTGCATCCATGGCAAGGCAAGGCCTAAACACCACATCCCAAGGGATTGTATTTCCCTACTTTAGGATGATTAATTCCTGTTTCAAAAGCAGGATGTGGCCAGGCAGGATTTCAGGTCTGTTGTTGATGGTGCCAGCACAGAGCTGAGTGCTCCATCCATCCTGGGGCTGAGGTGTTATCAGAGCACCACTTGCTCCACAGCTGCTGTAATTCCCACACCAAGAGGTTACAGTCACTCTGCAGTGCTGTATTTCCTATAATCCCTTTAAATATTTCAAACTATTACCTACCCCTGCTAATCTTCCAAGGCTGGGTTCTGCTTAAAGCTTTTGTTCCTATTCAACTGTGAAACTCAAGAGTTGATTTACAAAAAGCTCTTTTGGAAGTGATTTTCATGAGAATTCAGTTGGAAAATATTTTCCTATGGACATTTATTTTGTTCTGTGAATGCTACGGATTGCCTTGAAAATTGAATTATCTGACAGACAACAACTAATCCAAGCAAAGTTAGCTCCATCTTAGGTAACTTTTGAATTAGAGAAAATAATACCTGAAGGGAGCCTACAAGAAACCTGGAGACAGATTGTTTATAAGGGCCTGGAGGGACAGGACATAGGGAATGGCTTTCACTGCCAGAGGGCAGAGATGGATGGGATATTGGGAAGGAATTGTTCCCTGGGAGGGTGGGGAGGCCCTGGCACAGGGTGCCCAGAGAAGCTGTGGCTGCCCCTGGATCCCTGGCAGTGCCCAAGGCCAGGCTGGACAGGCCGTGCCCATTCCCTGGGGAGCCTGGGCAGTGCCCCAACACCCTCTGGGGAAAGAAACTTTCCCTGATATCAAGCTAAGCCTCCCCTGACACAGTGTACTGGTCACCAGAGAGAAACTAAATATGTTAAATAACAATCTACTGGTGCCTCCACAGCAGGGTACTGCAGAGCTTCACATCCAGATGTGATTAACTTTAGTTAAAGGACCTGTAAAAGGGGTTTTGTGCCACACACAGACCTTGTGAATGAGCTGCCATGAAAAACAGGCCTGCCAAGGGTTTTCTGTTCTACAAAATAAAAACAATTGGAGTAAAACAGTGCAAACAGCCATTTTAGCCACACAAATCCACAGAACAGCTTCTGGGAGCTCTTTCCAGGAGCTGAGATTATCCCCTACCAGCTTTCTTAAGGGCTTTTTCTAAGGGACAAAGGAGGAGGAGAGGTAAATTAGATCCTCAGCTTGAATAAAACCAGGGTGTTATTGAAGCTCCACATGGCCCCAGATCAGATAAGCACTGGCTTGTCCTGGAATCAGGGAGCTTAGCAAGGGGTCTTCGATTGAAACTTCCGACGTTTGATCAGCGCCGTGACAAAGCAAATCCTCAGCGCTCCCTCACAACAATCCCTGGCACCTTTTCAAATGCTGCTGAAGCACACAGAGGAACCGAAGCTTTATCCTGGGGCTGTTTGAGCTTCTAACGCTTGGGATCAATTATGTCTCGAAGAAAAATGCTATTCTGGCACCGGTGTTGATGAAACCCCCCCTCCTGCCAGCCTCACTCAGTGACCACGGTGTTCCCACTGAATGCCTTCTCTCCTTTTTCATCCACTCCTCTACAGTCGAGGAACACTTATGGGAATGGACCAGGAGAACAAATACAGAAAAATCCAGAAGCACAGCCTCTCCTGACCTATTCCTCAGTGCCACATGAAGCTGAAGCCATGACGCACAATCTGCCCCAAGTCCTGTGGGCAGCATTTTGAAAAGAGGCCACGTTACAGAGCTCACTTTGTAAGGCAGATAACCCCGGGGAAGGCTCCAGCCACTTCAGAGAGCCTCTGGTTCAAATACTCATATAAAGATAGCACAACTCCAGTTGGAGATGGATGACAGGTTCTGAATATATTTAAACCCCAAGGGCAGGCTCAGAGAATTAAAAGAAAGATGCAGAAAAACTCTTTCTATTTCTCAGCACGCGTTTCCAGCACGCCAAAGGTTGTCTCACAGTTCAGCCCCCACAGCTCCCAAGCAGTTTCTCAGCACCATTTCCATCAGCAACCAGCAGGTCTAAATTTCAAGTTAGAATTCTAAAAACTAACTCAGCTCAGGAGAGGCAAAGCTAATCTAGGAAATGTGATCCCAGCTCTGCAGCGATGTTGGAACATCTCTGTGATCTGCTCACAGATTTTTGTGCTCTCGCTGCTGCCTCAACGCTGCTTTGCGGTGCCAGGAATCGTGAGCTGGTTCCCTGTCCTACTTTCCAGAACTGAAGGCAGGGATGAAAATAGAAAGAATCAATTCCTTTCCACTCCTGCAAGGCTGGAAAGCTTCAAACGGCACCAGAAAGGAGCACAGAGGCTGTCAGGAAGCAAACGCTCTGGCTGGCAGAGAGCCCTGAGGGCTGTGCTGGAGAGCTGGGGGCATCAGGGTGGACAAAACCATTACATCTGGCACCATGGACCACTTTCCATTGAGAATGTCTAGGATGCCATATTCAGTGTGAATCAAGGTTGAGATGCTTTCCTGAGAAGCCAGACGATGTAGGCTTGACTTCTGCAGACTGAGCAGGATCTAGAAATCAACATCTGTCATTTCTGGGCACATAATGTGAAGTTTTGGCTGATATTTATAACTGAGGTCAGGCTCCCCACGCTCATCCATCTGTTTCAATCCTTGGAATAACCTGAGCTAGGGCTGGTCACATGGAAGATCCCAGCAGATCAGCTCCTGTCTCTCCCAGGACTGAAGCAGCTGTCCAGGAGACAAAACAGAAGGCAATCATATGGATCTTCCCCAAGGATCAGCCATTGCACTTCTCCAGATCGCACACTGCAGCTCAAGGAGCTGGAATTACTGCCTGGACTAGCAGAGCACGATTTCCCTCATTTCACACAGTTCTCACTGGCAAGCACCACCCACGTCCTACAATTTTCTTACGCACCAGGTAATGTTTTCTTACAATGCATTCCAGAGTTGGAACCCTTCCTGGATCACCTACAAACACGGCATGGCTGGGGAAGAGTCTGCAGGATGGAGTCCTCCCACTAACTCCTAAAATTAAAGGGTTTTTCACCCTTCATAGGAACTGTCTGGAGCCTCCTCATGAGGGGGCAGCTCCGATCTCTGCTCTCTGTGACAGTGCCAGGATCTGAGGGAACGGCTGGAGCTGGGCCAGGGCAGGCTCAGGCTGGAGATCAGGAAAAGGTTCTTCCCCCAGAGGGTGCTGGGCACTGCCCAGGCTCCCCAGGGAATGGGCACGGCCCCGAGGCTGCCAGAGCTCCAGGAGCGTTTGGGCAGCGCTGCCAGGGATGCCCAGGGTGGGATTTGGGGTGTCTGTGCAGGGCCAGGAGTGGAATCTGATGATCCCGGTGGGTGCCTCCAGTTCAGGATGCTCTGTGGTTCCAAGGTTCTGTAAAGCTCAAGGGTAACAAACCGAGAAGGAAACCCAAGCTCAGGAACTGCCCAGTTTCTGGCTGTTAACACACACACACACTATTTAGGCTCTACAGGAGTTGCCAAGAGGAACACCAAAAAAATCCAGTCCTCCCTTGTACTAAGAGGATTTCACCTGACTCGGGACCAGCACCACTGCTTGATCATTATTCACCAAGTGAGACTCATGCCAACTTACCCTCACCAGTGCAGGAGCATGGAGCTGATAGAGGCAGAGTTGCTTTTTGTCCCTCTAATAGGAGTTTTTCTGCTTTGCAGAGGGAAATCCTCCACCCCTCTGCTGAATCACCAACCAGCTCTTGCTACCCAGTCAATTATTTCAGAACTACTGCACCTGCTCTCCCTTCATTACTTTATTACTTCTGCTTGAATGGGGAAAACAACATCATAAACCCTGTGTATAAATCACTCTCCTAGAATAACAGCCAAGAAAATAGGACAGAGAGAATTCATTTGGTCCATCCCTTTGCTCAGCACTAAGCATTACACCACTGATCATTTTGGAAGAGGTTATAAAAACAAGTAACAATCTTTTAAGTCTTTCTGGGGAGCAGAATGAGCTTTTTCTCACTACAACTGCTGCCATTTCAGTTCAGTCCCAATTGCTCTGTTCCAGTATGGTGAGCAGCTTCTGCCCTTTCTAGCACAAGGCAACTTTATACATCTGAAAATAGCTACCATGTCTTCCCTTAACCTTTCACAGGCTTTTTGTCTTTATAGGTCAGTATTTCTAACCAGCACTCAGCTGCCTCCTTGTCCTCCAGACTCCCTTCCTTTGGTCTGCCTCTGACTTCAGACGTGCTGCCACAGGCTGGTGCTGAAGCTTATCCAGCATCAAGGAGAATGTCAGGATTTCTGCACTCCAAAAAACATTCTGTTAGCATAGTTTAGGGATTTTTTGCAACTGCATGAGGCTGTCCAGGCATGGGCAGCTTTTGATCCTCTAATGCCTGGATTCTTTTTCTAATAAAGTGAACCAGCCCCTGTCTTCTGCACATCATTTATTGGTTTCTAGCTCGAGCACTTCTCTCCAGTAAAATCCTTTGAAGTTTACTTTGGATGTTCTAGTTGTCTCCCAGCTTTCTACACCCTACAGTTTTGCTCCATCACTTCAATTCTCTCTCTCACTTCTGTCCTTCCTCTCTCACCTGCATCCAAAGTAATGTGGGCAGCAGGGGAGGGGGGATTCTGCCCCCCTCAGGTGAGACCCCACCTGCAGAGCTGCCCCAGCCCTGGGACCAGCACAGGAAGGAGCTGGAGCTGCTGGAGAGAGCCCAGAGGAGGCACCAGGGGCAGCAGAGGGATGGAGCAGCTCTGCTGGGAGGAAAGGCTGGGAGAGCTGGGATTGTTCAGCCTGGAGAGGAGAAGCTTTGGGGTGAACCTCAGTGTGGCCTTGCAGGGCCTGAAGGAGCTGCAGGAAAGATGGAGAGAGACAATTTACATGGGCACAGAGTGCCAGGACACAGGGAAGGGCTTCCCAGTGCCAGAGGGCAGGGATGGATGGGATACTGGGAAGGAATTGTTCCCTGTGAGGGTGGGGAGGCCCTGGCACAGGGTGCCCAGAGAAGCTGGGGCTGCCCCTGGATCCCTGGCAGTGCCCAAGGCCAGGTTGGACATTGGGGCTTGGAGCAGCCTGGGACAGTGGAAGGTGTCCCTGCCATGGCAGGGGGTGGAACTGGATGGGCTTTCAACCCAAACCATTCTGTGATGGACCTAACAGCCAAAAAGAGAACACATAAGGACTCTGAAATCGTATTAAAATATTTTACCTTAAGTTCTTGAGAGAGTCTGAAGGCATTAACTGCATAAATCACCTACATAAAGTCTATCTTATGTTCCTCTTTCTATTTCTAGTGGGGTTCTAAAATAACCCCACAGAAAAAAAAGTAAGTTCTCACATTTTTTATACCAGTTTAACATCTACTTAGAATTTGGAGACCTCAAACAGCAGCACGAATGTGTCTTTCTAACAACCTGTGTTGCAACACATTTCCTTAAAATATCTATTTTAGCATTTTGCTTCATTGCAACTAATTAGACATACTATAGGCAAGTCTAAGGAAAACCAATTCCATACTGAAAAAGGTCAGGAATTTGAGGCTGATGGGCTGTACTCTGTAGACATGGGAAGACATTTGAATTCTATTACAAATAAATGTTTTGAATTGTGCTATAAATGTAACACTCAAGCTCAATTTTAACTGCAAAGCAAAGAGATTCACAGCTCCACAGAGATCACTGTTCAGGGGAAAACAACTCTGCCAGCTGGCAGAAAGGAAAGAGAGAGAAAAAAGACACTGGAATAAATTCCTGCCCCAGATAAAGAGGCAGAATTAGAACCCAGCCTTAGTGCAGAGCAGTGCTCAAGGCATTGCTCAATGTTTAGGCCAGGCTGGATGGGCTTGGAGCAACCAGGTCAGCGGAAGGTTTCCTGCCCATGGCAGGGGGTGGAACAGGATAAATTTTAAGGTCCCTTCCAACCCAAACCAGTCTGAGATACTGGTAATTTACAGTCTGTATGTTTACCAGTTACATTTAAAATCATCCACTGCACAAGCGGAAAGGTGGGTTTGAAGCCTCCCTGGGTCCTTGCCTCCCTCCTGAATCAATCACAAGGACAGTTTGGGATGTCCCCAGTTTGTGGGGAGCTCTGTATTGAGCTCCCAGTTCATGAACCTGGGCAGGGAATCACATTAAATAGAGAGGAATAAACTCACAGGTCTGTTCAAGTGAGCTCCAGGAACCAGAAGTGCCTTAATAACCCCCAACAGAAGTTCAGAAACACTTCAGCAAAAATAATGCTTACAGGGAAACCAGGAAGATAATTTTTCACTGACGTAACTTCTGAACACTTACTGCCATAATTAAATTCTCCTGGCAATAATGCAGATAAAACCCCACTGTTCTGGTACTCTGAAAATGCCTGAACGGAGGCTTTATATTGTACAGTCAAAAAAAAAGTTGTTATAGGTGCTAGGAAAGCAAGAGTGTAGAAGTATTTAAATTAGGTTTATTATTTTTGCAGGATTTTTTTTAAAGAAATCTGGTAAAAAAAAAAAAAGCCTAGGTCTTAAAGACAGCAAAACGACAAATCAGAAATAATTTGAGGTAACAGCATTAAAGAATTGCCTTTAAAGCCAGTGCAATGATTTAGTGCTTAGTATAATGTCCCTGATGCACTTAGGGACAAAAGAATTACATTTCAAGTCCGTCAGTCTCCACATTTACAGGAGGGAGATATAATGTCAAGTGAATTAAAGAAGATGGATGAGCTGATGGATTCAAAGGGAGCAATCAGAGTGTTCAGGACACAGACAGATCTGGCAGCTGCAGGATGAGGATCGACAACCTAAAATGGCAGGAAGAGGGAAACCAACCCCCAAATATCAAAGCTCTGGAAATAAAGGTACAGAGAACCAAGGGCGGACTCTGAGTCCCAGCGAGGAGGAGGAATGAAAAACAGTTTTAAAGGGATTTTAGAAGCCAAACTTCCATTTCCCATCACTAGCACTGAGTGATTTCCACTTTGCTAACATCCTGCATTTAAGCAGAACTCCTCCCAGACACACAAAGCAGCCCTGCAATAAAAACCTGCTGCAACTGATTAGAGGACAGAGCCAGGAAAGCTGGTGGAAGTCTGGCATGGATCCACTCAGGCACACAAGGAGCACGCGATGGTTTCTCAGAACACATCACTCACACAGAAAACCCAGAGGATTTGGTGCTAACAGGGAGTCTGAGCCTCTAAGGCATCCTTTGAGAGAGACAGGAAAATGCTTTTCATTCCCTTACCTGGGGGAATTTGCGTTTGATGGAGATGAGAGCCCCCTCCGGGAGCTTGGCGAGCTCCGAGTCCCGCACCGCGTGCACCGTGGTGGCTCTGGGCTGGTGGGTCAGGGCCTCCACCTGCAACAGGGACAAAGCATCAGTGGCCATCCACAGCCTGTCAACAGACATCAAACATCAGGATGAAGAGACTGAACCATCCCCAAGAACTAGTGCTGCTCCCACACAGCCAGAGCAGAGCCCTGCCCATCCCACGGGGTCTCACCACAGTTGCCACAACCATTTCTGCACCCCAAATCTCTCAGGCATCCCCTGTGCCATGGGGCAGCTGCAGTTTCTCCCAGAAGCAGAACCCACAGCCCCAGAGAGCCCCCAGAAAGTTTTGTCTGAGTTTTGTCAGCCTCACACTAGGAACATGGCCAGAGGGAGGGAAGGAGCTGCTCCCAAGCCCTGCCAGAACAACCACCAAATCTGAGTGAACTCAGCACCACAACAACCCTGAGAGCTTTTCACCCCTCAGTTCTAATGGTCATGAAGCCATTTAAGAGCCAGGAAAACCCCACTTCTCTGCCTCTTCCTCCTTCCTCAATGCCACTCTGAAACAATTCCATTTTACGTCTAGAAGCTGAATGCCAATGACCTTGAAATAACTGAGAATTCCTAAAAATTAAAAAAAGGGATGAGAGCAGGCTGGGTGGGCCTGGAGCAACCTGGGACGGCAAAAGGTGTCCCTGCCCATGGCAGGGGGTGCAACGAGATGAGCTTTAAGGTCCCTTCCAACCCAAACCAGCCTGGGATTCTAGGGGCAAATCACCACATTTGGGCCAAAAATGAGCATTGTTTTCCCATTACTTTAATTTTTTAAATTTTTTTTTTACATATCCATGTTTGCCTGTGCTGTGTAAACAGGAATGCCTGAATGGGTCAGGCTGGAAGGAACCACTGGAGCTCATCCAGTGCCACCTCCCTGCTCAAGCAGGGTCCCCTGGAGCAGTCACTCAGGTTTATGTCCACACAGGTTTTGGGTATCTCCAGGCAAGGAAAACCTGTGCCAGAACACACCTCCCTGACCAGTGCCCAATTATTTCACCTAGAAACATCTATTTTATTGACAGTAGAAGCGTAAAGATGAAGATGGCGACACAAAGAGAGTTAACACAGAGATTTTCTCCTTTATGGAGAGAATCTGCCACCATATAAACAACCTGGGGTGAGAAAAGCAAAATGCAGCTGCTGCCCAAATCCCCACCTGCCCCAGACCTGCCACTGCCTCTTGTGCTGTTTGGAAATGCAGAAATCAAATTCCCTGGTGAAACATCTCCCCATGGCCAATGAGTTTATCCTGCAAGGAGAGACAGCATCACTCGGAGCTACAACCTTTAATTGCTTAGGAACAGCCTGGTGCTCCATTTTGGGTGTTCCAGCAGCAGGCAGTGTTTATTGGACTTAAAATCCATAGATCAGCCATTTCCTAAAAAATGGTTGTCACTGCAGCAGCTGTAATTACTGAGGTTAAAACACAAACAGAAAAATCCCTCCCTGACTGCAACTTACTCACACTTCGAATCAAAGTGAACATGACTTTGCATTTTTAATTTTCCACTAGAAAAAGAAATAAATAATATATCAGCTTAGAGCTGTTTCAGTTGTTTAGAGGTTGGGGGTTTGATGGTTTTATTTGTTTGATTGATTTTTCGGGCTTTTTTTCAAAGCTTATGTTGACAGTAAATTCCAACAGAAGCAATTAATTCCTCACAGAGCTAAGGGCTCAGACACACAAAATGAACACCACATATAAAATAATAATAATAATAGTAGTAATAATAATAAATTTAATGCCCTGTGCAAAACACCCAGCTCGGTGACCCCACTTCCACCAAGATCCCTCTTTGGAAGGCTCCATGTGCACAAAATGGACAATCCAGCCAACCAGAACACCCTGAGCTCAAAAACTTGCCATTAGTCCAAAAAACTGAGAGGAACTTGCCAATATTAACTTGAATTTCACCAGAACCAACTGCTCTGCACGGAAAACTGCACAGGGAAATTTAAAGCACCTTCATTTTGCAAGCCCCAGCCTTTGTTTTTTGCTCAGGTACCAGGGATGTTTTGTTCTGTCATCACATTTTAAACTAATTATATAGAAGGGCAAAAAAAAAAAAAAGATCTTTGTACATACATTTATGGAGAAACAAACCCCCTTAAGGCTCCCCAAAGGGCTGTATAAGATGTTCTGTTTTATCTCTCTCCCCTCTTACCAGCTTTTCATCACAGGTTCTTGGCCGTGTAATTTACCTTCCTCCTCCTGAAAGCAGGTTAAGAGTCTCAGCTGTTAAAATAAAACCTTTCCTCTCAGCCAGGCACCTCCTGACTGAGTTTAATTTGTATCAAGAAGAAAAACACTCAAACTGTCCGAGATCTTTTCCGACAATTTCGGTGATATATGACTGCATAAAATTAACTGTGCTCCAAGGGGCTCCTGAGCCTTTCAGGAAAGATGAAATTGGTAAATTTGTAGAAAAGGGAATTAAATTTTAACTTTAAACATAGCCTCAGAGAGGGTTTTTTAGCTCCAAACTGTAACTTTGTCTTTTTGACAGAGCAGAGGGCACAGGGAGACCTTTTCCAAACCTCCTTCCCAAGGAGCCATTCAAATCTCCAGATTTGCAGCACCACCAGTCCCAGAGACCCCTGCAAGTGCTGACTGCAATTCCCAGGTGATTACAGAAATTGGATCTTGGACTGTTCTTATATCCAGGTGCTGTGGAAGTCTTTGATACTTTCCTTTAAATACACCCCAGGATTCCAGCATGGAAAATATCTGGGTCCCAGACACTGCACCCAGGGAAATTCCAACTGTGTTTTCCCCTTGGCTATAATCGTCTGAGTTCCCAATCTCTACATCTATTAATAATACTAATTATTCACTAATTAATTGTCCCAGAGAAGCTGTGGCTGCCCCTGGATCCCTGGCAGTGCCCAAGGCCAGGCTGGACAGGGTTTGGAGCAGCCTGGGACAGTGGAAGGTGTCCCTGCCCATGGCAGGGGTGGCACTGGATGGGCTTTAAAGGTCCCTTCCCACCCAATTAATTCTGGGATTCAATAATTAATGAAATAGTTCCTCTCCACTGAAGTACGAGGGCTCTCGTTTGGATCATCTGCAGGATTATTCTCAACCTTCATCACATTCTCCCCTCTTCACACCCTGTGGTTTTAGAGCCTTTTTTGCACTGGTTCTACATTTCCTGCACATGGAAATCTGCCAAACCCATTTGGTTTTGGCTATTCCCATCTCCTTTGGAGAGCGAAAACATTCTAACATTGAGTCACAGTTCTGCCCTGAAAATAACACTTTTTTACTTTGTATTTTTACAATAAACCATTTGAGATATCAACTGTTCAGAGATTCTGATATTTTTCTTCTTGCTTAGGAAAAAGCAGAAGCCTCACACAATATGACTATTTAAAATCATTCCAACCTTAAGCCACGTTCAAATCCTTGGACTCCTCTGCTCAGTGAGCCTTTTGAACGGGTTTTTTTGTTTTTCCAGGTTTGTAAAAGTACAAGACTCAGAGATCCAGCTTGAACTTCAATATGAACAAAATCCACTTGCGATCAGAAGACCGTAGGATTATTTCCTTGGCCATAAAAAGGGAAATCTAACGTTCTGATCACCCACCACAGCTGCAGCAAACAACATAAAACCACCTCCACAATAACATTAATAAACAAATTTTTCAAGAAATAGCATTATTATCTTTCAGATCTTATTGACCCCGACTGGGGAGAGCGTTTATTTATATATCTGGTTTCATAATCACCCAAGGCTCTCTCTTGAGCTCCTTCCCAGACTACCATTAGCATCACTCATCCACACCAGCATGAACACAGCCACAGCATTTGCTCCAGTGCAAAAAAGAACCAGCGGAATCTTTCCCACTTCTCCTCCAACTCAAGCCAACACAACCCTTTTCTTGCTCGAGGCAATTGTACATCTCTGTTCTTATCGTGTCACATCCATTCCTCCTCCTCTTTCCTAACAAGCCTCTAAATAAGTTCCACCTCACTGCCCGTTTTTGGGCTTCTCCTTCAGTTTCCTGCGTTTGCCATCGTTGCTGTTCCTCTCTCCCTCCAAGAACCCTCCAGTTTTCCTGGAGCTCACTCAGTGCTGAGCCCACCACGTCCTCTGCTCTACCTGGACTGACTGCTCTGCTCTTTGCCACCTCCTTATCTGGTGTTGTTTGGTTTTCCCTCATGCCATGAACTCACAAAGCCCATATTGCAGCACTAATTTCACTTGGAACTCCAGCTCTCTGAAATCCTGCCGTGCCTTGTTTCAGCAGCCCTACAAAAATGCTGAATGTTCCCTTCACTGCTCCCCTGGCTGCGGGGTCGACCCCTTGGCTCCTCATCCTCAAAATCCCTCTCTATCCCCAGCCCACCCTCAGAAATCTGTCAGCCATCACTGCCTTTACTTGCACTCCCTCTAAATCGAGGGAATTGCACAGGAACAACATCTCAGATGCTGGAATAATCTGAATCAGGGAGCACAGAACCATGTCCAGTGTTACACACTCTGTGCTTCTTGTAATTAATCGTGATATGACCGTGGCTGAGGGCCTTCCTGCACAGTTGTGGTTCTGCTCTTCCTAACACTTACAAAACAAATAAAAACACCCCAACCCTCCCCAAAAAAATCCCCTAAAAATAGACCTGTGCTCTTTGTACTGTTCCAGTTAATTCTGACAGGGAGGGGGTTTGAGCAATCGAGTGGAAGGGGCAGAGGGATGGAACTGGATGAGCTTTAAGGTCCTTTTAAACCCAAACCAGCCTGGAATCCCATGATTCCCACACCTTCTCTTAGTTCAGTATTAAATAGTGACAAAACCAAGTTTTGCTGCCTCCATCCCATACGATGCACATGATTCACAACCCTGCCTTACAAGTTCTTTCTGAAGAAAAAGTGTTGCTGTAAATCTTTTACAAGGAGGGGAAAAGCAATTTATACTCTCATGACCTCTTCTGACTTCATTTGCAACAATCATTCCTGACAGTTCTTTACAGCTTTCCAAATTACACAGTCAGGAAGGAAAAACCAGCAAGTGATGTATTCTGTGAGTTGGTCTGAGTACAAATTCCTTTCTGAGCTGCATTCAAGAAATCACTTTATTTGCTTAACTTTCGGTGTGAGCAGTTATTCTTCTGCTCAGGCTTCAGCATCTCTGAGACTTCCTGGAGGAAACTGGGGCTGGTGTAGGGTAGTCGATTTGCTGGCAAGAAAATGTTGCTCCCCCCAGACAAACTCAGCCTCAGTCTGATAAACTGCTGGAGGACTTTTCTCACAGTCAGCAGCCTCTAAAAACACAAATTATTTCCAAGTAGTTTCTTGTGGAGATTATTTCTTTTCCAGTGAGATTTCAAGCAGATCTGGGCATGAGGAGACACGTCCAGTGCCACTGTTCACAGCCCCAGGCCTGTTCTCCCCAGCCTCCAGCCAGGAGCACGTTTACACCAGTGGCTCTTCCCGTGCATTTACTCCCCATCCATTCTGTGATACTCTGCCTTCAGCTCCTCTTCACCACGGCCACTATTCCAACCAAGAATCTGTCATCATACTTCTTCCTCCCGCATCGATTTTTCCTTGCTGCCAGCTCACAAAAAGCAGAGATCTTTCCTCACCAAGGGAACCCTCCCTCTGGCCCCTGTGCTGACACGATGCAGTCAGAGCACACAAGTGAAACATCAGTTACAAGGAGACCCTGGGAAGCAGGGCAGGACCCGAAGGATTATTAAATTATGTAGCTTAAACTCTTCACTTTCCAAATCCTCCTCCATGACAGCCATAAACACTGCCTGCTAATTAGCCTGATACTTGTATTGTCTTCTCTTCAGCACTAGCTTGGCTCCCACCAGGAGCATCAGGGGAGCAGCTCCAGACACAACGGGGTGACACTGGGGGTGCACAGACACCCACATCGCCTCTGGAAAGACCATCTGCCAAAACTCCATCACTTCCTCCTGAAACACCCACCCCAGAGCAGGCCAGGCACTACACAAAGCCACCAACTCACCCCAAGGTGCTGAGGAAGGACACAAAGGACAGGGATGAATGGACATGCACCCGAGGAGGGATAAGGAAAAGGAATATCAACACTGACACCTGCTGCTAGTTCAGGAGGCTCTGGAGAAGGGACAGGCAGTGAGGCAGCTGGCAGGGAGCACACCTGTATCTCAAGGCCAACACCAGCACTGGAAGAGCACAAAAGAGCCACCTGTGGATTGTCACAGCAGTGTCTTTGTCCAGACAAGGGCAGGAGCTGCTGCTGCTGCAGCTGAAGCCAGTGAGGCAACACCATCAGTGTCACACGGAGGGCAACCAAACACTGCATGGAACATTGGCCTTTTCTGGCTTCAATAAGCTGCCCTCAGACCCTTCTCCAGCTCATTTGCACCTGGAGCAGCAGAGGATGCTCACCTCAACAGTGTTTGCTCCAGCCCCAGCTCAGAAGGACCTGAAATATTAACTTGCTTGTATCGGAAAAGGACAAAGGAGGAGACACTGCTGGAAGCAGTGAATGAGTGGGAAGAGGAACCAGACAAGCTGCAAATCGATGCTATTTGTGGGAGCAGTGCCAGTGGATGAACTCAGAACACCATGTACTCTTCAAAGTTGTTCTAACAACCACCTTCTGCAGTCTCCTGTGTGCCAAGTTAACCCTGTGACTGAGGACATCCAGCCCTTCTGCTGTGTGCAAAGAAGAATCCAAACCTCCCTCTTTCAAGTTTTTTTAATAGATAAATGTATTAAAAAAGCTTGAAAGACTTACACACACTCGTGCATGTAAGTCTCATGTATCTATGGGTGGCTATATGCAAGTGTAGATCTAAAATATAGGTAAAAATTCAATAAGGCTGAGCTTGCTACCTTCTGTAATTAGGGCAGGTGGAGTCATGCTACAGGTTCTCCCCAAAGGACTGAGGCTGCACTTTGTAGCAGTGCAAGGACAGGCCTGTTGGAGCAGTGAGCAACATTAAGGGACAGAAAAGAGGAAGATTAAAGCTGGGAAGAGAATTGGTAACAGACCAGCCTCCTGTATTTAAGTTTTACTCCTTATATACGTGTGGCTATAGAAGAGATGCGAAATTTCGTGCATGTTTTGCTGCCCTAAATCCAATATTAGGGTCAAAACACCACCAAAAACCATGCCAGAAGCCACCTGAGACACCCACAGCAAACACCCACCAAAACCACCACGTTTATCCAGGTTGTTGGAAGAGGATCTGCAAGTGCAATGCCCTGGGCAGGCTGCTCCTCTTTGGGTGAATTATACCTGAATTTCCAGAACAGAAAAAGAGAGAACAACCCATGATGAGATGCTCAAATACCTTCCTAGAAGGGAGAGATCCAATTGCTTTCGACTCAGCTTCACACAAGAGTCCCAAACCCGGCTGGAACTTCATCAGGGACCCTTCCCCACCCTCCACTGCTGACTCTTCCCCCAAAAATCCTTTCTGTCACCTCCACTGGACTCTGCTCCCACCACTCACTGCCCTCCAAGCATTCTGGTGGCGATGACAAGGATCACACTTGTCCCTCTCTCTCTCTCTCAGTGGCTTTTATTTAATGATGCTTGCAAAAAAAAAAAAAAAAGAAGAAGAAAAAAAGAAAACAGCTCTATCAAGGAAAACAAAAATTTCTTTTGCTATCAATGGCCTCGTGCATTTGCCAGGGTTAAAGGGGATGCAGTCTTAACCTCTGCTGTTCCCCAGCCAGCCTAGTTCCATGTGGCATCCCTCAAAATGGAAGGGAGAAAGGACGAGGCAAGGGAAGTAAAAAGCTGTCCTGCAGGGGATCAGGAGGGAGCTGATAGCTGGACTTAGCAAACCTTATCACAAGGGAGTTCAGCTGGAAGCAGGAGGGAGACACAAAGTACCTTAAGGAATGACAGACTTATGCAGGAAATCACCTGTCTGGATCCCAGCAGGTCACAACTTCCATCACTATCTGCCATCAAAGCTCCTCATACTCTCTAAAAAGAACGTGGCCTAGGACATAAAGCACATCAAGCACTCTGCAGCGATATCTGAGGCAGCTCCACAGCCAAATGACTTTGCCACACAACACAAACCCAGATAATTTAATGCCAGATCCTGTCAAAGCCATGCTGTGGTTTTCCCAGCCAGCCAGGAGAACACTGAACTGCACCACAACAATTTGCAGTTCTGGGTGATCTCCTACCTTCAGCAGCTGTTTAGAACTTGAGGCAAGCAAAGATAAAAGAGAAATTGCTGTGGATAAAAAGAGTAAGTAGCTGTAAAGCAGCTTCACTTCACTCAGAGAAGGAAGTGAATCCTCACAGAACCAAAGTTTGTTCAGATCAGTAACTTGGGTTTAACAAAAACACTCTCAAGATGGGCTCGGAAATCAGGACACAGCTCATTTCATTCTGACACTAATTCAGCTGTGCAAATGTGAACTCATTCCTCAGGGCTTCCTCTGCCTCTCTTTGGGGCTGGCAAATACTGGGGGTTTGCTGTTCGTGGTTTGGGGACTGGTTATTGGTTGCTTGGGGGTTTCACTGGATGGTTTGGATTTTTTTGGCTTTGTTTTTGTTGGTTGTTTTAAATACGAGTTCACACCTAAGATGCTGCTAGGAAAAGAATCATTTTTAGTAATGGATTACCAAGAGAGGAAAAGATGAAAAGAGAACAATCCCTTCCAGGGCCATGTCTTCCAGCTCTGTTCCTGAACCTCACCCACCTCCAATTCCCACAGCTCCAGGCTGTGCACAGTGTGCCTGAGGTGACAATGATCTGAATTCACCTGGAACAGCCTCGTAGTATCTTACAGCTTCAGCAAATGAAGTAGCCACGGTTTGACAAAAATCACAAAAATGCAAGGAATTGGCAAAAAAAATTCACATGTTTAAAAAAGGCAAAGCAAAGCAGCCTTAATGTGGAGGGTGCAGTGACATTCAGCTGGCTTTGGAGCTGCCTGATAACATTAATACTGATAAAGAACAAAAGCCTGACAAGTGTAATCCTGATACTTCCCTTTGTGTGATTGCTTTGAGGATTACACAGCAATTAAAGATTTCTAACAGTCTTACATTTCCAAAGGACAATGCTCCAATCCCCTGAGGAAATCATAAGCCATTTACAGATTCTTCTTGGGTTTCAACTTTTTAGAGAGGGAGAAAAGCCATGGACGTTCAGCTGTCTTAATTAGATGAACAGCTTAACATCTGAAAATATTTTAAATGTCTTATTTCTAGAACATAAAACATGATTTCCTGCCCAGCAGGACCAGTGTGCTACAGCACTGGCAGCTGAGAGCTCTTTTTCACGGAAGAGTCAGTGCACAAATGCCTTTCTACACTCGTTTAGCAGTTTCTCTACCCAAAAGTGACTGTGTGGAGCCCTCCTGATGAGAGAGACCTTCTGGTTATTTAAAAGAGAAGCAGAAAAGGTCTTGAATTAATCAAAACATCGCTGCAACTTCCCCTCTCAGCAGGTATATTTGAAAGCTGACTGGTTTTGGGTCAGACCCTGCACACAGCAGTGTCCTGGGAGGGGTTTACCCCTAAACCCAGCTCTATGCCACCTAAAAGTCCAGCTCTGGAAAATATTTGGAGTTAAGAGCTGTTGCTGAGGGCCCTGAGAGCTGCCTGGCATTCAGTCACCTCCCCAACACCACAGCCATCGTTCAGAACTCAATGAAGACAAAGGGTGGCCTTGCATAAAAACCTCACTGCATTGAAGGTTCCATCAGCTGCAGGTGTTTGAAGTTGTACAAACAACTTTAATTCCGCAGCAGATTATTCTGAGGGATGGCTCTGATGGGTTTGTTGCCTTCTCCTCACCCACTGCTGTCCTCCCAACAGTGCAAAAAGCAAAGAACACCCACCTCAACACATGCTTGGAGTTGTGACCCTGTGTTCTGCCAACCTACTCTGCAGTTTGGAATAAACCACGGGATAATTGCCCCAGTCTCAGCAGCAATGCCAGGAACAGCACAACGTCAGAGCCTGGGCCAGCACCTGCTATTGATAGGCACAAAAATCAAATTAAAAGGAATTCTCTCTCACACACAACAAAGTGCTACTGAGAGCAAGAGAATAGGAGAAAAAAACGCAATTTCCAGTGGTTAATCAAGATCAAAACCAAAGCAGCAACATCAAGAAAAGAACTGAGAGACTAAGATAAGCATTTTAAACAAGTAGCTTGGTGAAGAGAAGCCCTTTCACTCTATCAACACACAGTTGGCTTCTCTGATCTCCTCTGGGATCACCTGAGCATGGCAGAGATGATACTAGAAAAGTGACCCTTTAGCTGGTAGATTAAATTCACTTTTCAACATTTTTCCATAAGTGCATCTACAGCAATGGACCAGCAAATTAAAATATTTCCCCCAAACAGGTTAAATCTTAGTCTCTAGAAAGCAAGACTTATGTCAACTTAAGCAGGGAGGGAATTATTCAACAGGGAGGGAATTATTTAACAGATTCATCACTGTCCTTTAAAAATTACTTGGAAGTTTTTTCATTGAGTTTTGACTTGATTTGACCAGATACAGTGACTGGAGCTGCCCATCACTAGGGCCAACAGCAGCCAGTGTCCCTCCAAAAAGGCTCCCAGGGAGCAAGAATCCCTTTCCCCTGACAGAACTGTCCTTGTCAGCTCTTCAAGGAACTCCAGAGGGAAGGAAACTTCAGTTTCTGATTTGTTCTTCTCCCCTGCATTGACAGACCTCAGGAACAGATGCCATTGAGTCAGTACAGGGAACAAAACAGTTCGAGCCACAAGTTGAGCCTGGGGAGCACACACACACGCTTGGAAATTAACATCTTGTCTGAAACCCTTCATCTTGCTCTGCTTTTCTTCTGAGAGCAGAAATGGCAGAGCCTCTTATGCAAATGACACGTGGCATTTTAAAAGTTCTGACATGAAGGCAGTAAACAAAAAGACATCAACTGCAAGACTCTTGTGTTTTCTTAGTGCCCACAATTACGGGAGGGTCTTGGGGGCGTTCAGGGAGGAACAAGCTACAAGTGCACCAAAAAACCAATTACCAACACCAACTGCTGCTTTCATTCCTTCAAGCACCCAGAACCCCAATTATGTTAATGTCAGGGGAAAAAATCCAACCCTTCAGCAGGTTTTTAAAGGTTTATAACAGATTCTGCAGAAGGGGATAAACAAAACTTTTTAAAAGCAAAAATATCATTTTGCTAATGGCCCCTGCATTAATGCTGGCATTCTTCACAGATCCTCCCCCATGTTTGCAAAAGTGAGGCAGAGCATGGAGACACTTTCAACAAATGGCAGAGTGAGTCAGTGGGGCTGGGAGCTGTGGGCAGGAAGGAGATGACAACGTCCACAGAATCACTGAAGTCTCCAACGTGATTCATGTCATAACATGGATCCAAAACAGTGACTTGTGGTTTAGGAACAAACTGCACGGGTATTTCTGTATCCCTGCCTGGGCACTCACCAGCAAACAGGGCACTGTTACAGCAAACACAGCCCAGTCCATCCACCAAACCCACCTCCTCCTCCCTCCCCAGATGAACAGCTGGGCCAGCCTGGAATGTTACACCCAAACCAGCACCAGTCCTTGCACAGGGAGGTAGAGTTTGGACCATTTCATAGAATCACTGAATAGTAAAAAACCTTGGGTAGGAAGGGACCTCAAAGATCATCCAGTCTCACCCCTGCCATGGCAGGGACACCTTCCACTGTCCCAGGCTGCTCCAAGCTCCAATGTCCAGCCTGGCCTTGGGCACTGCCAGGGATCATGGGGCACCCACAGCTTCTCTGGGCACCCTGTGCCATGGCCTTGCCACCCTCTGAGCACCATATGCTGCCCTGTCATTCAAAACTGCTTTCAGAAAGTAGAACAGCTCTGTTTTTAACCTGGGAGTGCTGCAAAACTCCAGGAGCTTGACAGTGAAAAGCTGCAGATCACCACAGGCAGAGAAAAGCAGGAAAATGCCTGGATGTGACAAACTGACAAACCCTTCTTTGCACACCAAAAGGCCTCACACCATCGTGATTAGTCACAAAAGATGTCAGCTTTAGACATCTCGTTTTACCTTTAATGAGGTATCCCAAAGAAAGAAAAAAGCAAATAAAATTTGTGGGTGTGCTTTAGCACATTCCAGCATGGACCTGCTTCTCCAAACATGATCCCAAGCCAACACAACCCCTCAGCCAGAGCAGCACTGAGTGTGGGAAGAGATCCTTAAACACTGTGCACATGGAACTATCACACATCAAATACGGGGCAAGCACCAGCCCAGCCCAGTCTCTGCTGGGAGCACCACCAGAACTGCCTCATGTACTCCACAGACACAATTTTGGATCAGCTCTCTAAGGGGAGCCTTGGACTCCTCCTTCTCCTTCATTCCTATAAAAAAGGATTTCTTCCCATAGCACTAATCCCAATTCACATGTTTGCTGGCTTCAGAGCTATGCTAATTCTGCCTATAAACAGACACACGTTCAGTGTTTCATTTTCAGCTCAGAAAGCAAGAAAAGGGCCTGAACAACAAGCTCAGAACTTCAGAAATCTTCTGACTTTAAATATAAAAATCAAACAAGCCATGCACATTTATGACTCCTACTGTTAACTAGGTCTGACAAACAAAAAAATGAACATAGGAGAAATTAAACATGGATAAATACTACAATTTTGAAATGAACAGTTGCTTTAATAACTATAATAATTACACACTCCCTGAAAAATCTGACAAAGCTTTGAAGTCAGCTCTGCTAACTCTGAGGAGGTTGGACTAGACACTTTCAGGGGGGGCTCAGCCAAACTGAATCTTCCTATGGTACTAAATTTACTCAAATCCCCATTGAGTGCACATTCCTGCAATTCCTCCAGCCCTGACCCAACAGGCTGCACTGCTCTCACTGGGAGGAAAGTAACCCGTAGCCCAGAGGAGCACTGGGCAGGACCTGCTGGTTTGCTGGTGACTTTTTTTGGGGTTTATCTCTCCTTTTCAAACCAAGTCTAACAACGCCATTCACCAACCATTACAAAACCTTCCCAGGCAGAAGGGAGTATTCCACATTTCCAACTTTGAAAGCCCTTAAGATTAACAACGGGTGGGAGCACGACTGTGTGTGTCTGACGTGGAGTCAATCCCAGTTTCCCAGCTGGACAGGTCACTCTGAGCCCCTCTCACCACTCCGATGAGGTCTCCCCGGCCGTACTCCCCGGTCAGGTGCTTCTTGCCGTCGTCCATGCGCAGCACGGAGCGCAGGCGGCCGTTCAGCACGATGTACGTGCAGTCAGACTTGTCACCCTGCCTGCAGGGAAAAGAATCAATAACCAGGAGGAGTGAAGCATCTCCGCTCAGCAAATGACTCTGGAGGCTTTGAATAAGTTGGTGATTCTTCCCTGCCCGGCTTGGAAGACACAGGGAAGTGTCTGATGCTTAAACGTAACGAGCAAACAAGAAATGGACCAGCCACTCGTTAAAAGGTGACTGGAAATAGGTTTAATGTGTAAATGGGCAGGCTGTGCATAGGTAGTTGAGACAAGGAGTGATAGAACAAAAGGGGAATGGTTTCAAACTCAAAGAGAATAGATTTAGATTGGATATTGGGAAGGAATTCTTCCCTGTGAGAGTGTGGAGGCCCTGGCACAGAGTGCACAGAAAAGCTGTGGCTGCCCCTGGACCTGTCCAAGGCCAGGTTGGACGGGGCTTGGAGCAACCTGGGACAGTGGAAGGTGTCCCTGCCATGGCAGGGGGTGGCACTGGATGGAATTTAAGGCCCCTTCCAAACCAGGCCAGGGTGGGGTTCCATGTTAGGACTGGAAGGGGATGACCAGGGTGTGAGCGGGCCCCAGGGGACACCACAGGCTCATTCCTGGTTACTCAGGAGCTTGTTCCCATTGCAAAGCCAACGTGGATGTGCAGAGGAATTCTGCAGGTCAAAGAGAAAAACCCCCAGGTGGCTCCAGATTTGGTGCACACACCTTTGTCTACCAAAAACTTTTTGCTGTATCCAGCTGGCACGATTAGGAGTGCTGCTGGGAATGCCACACTTCCAGTGGTGCAGTTCAAACAAATGCAAGGAATTCCAGATTTTAACAAGATATTGACAGCTGGGAATGCTTTGATGCACATAGTAACCCAAAACTTCCATTGGCATTGGGGCTGCAGGTATGGTTATAAAAATTACAACTCTACAGACCATGTCCTAAATCAGACTGTTACTCTCCCACCTCTGCAGCAACCACATAACAGCTCAATTGCATCCTAGTACATATCCATAAAACTAAGTTTTCCCAAGGTAACTTTTGCCCCTTAAACACAAAACTCCGGTTTTTAATTTACTACTGAATAAGCCTAACTGAATTACCTTTGATTTTTGCTGTTAATTTCAGAAAGCAATAGATGTTCACGCCCTCAACAATGCAGAAACTACCATCAGAACACAGAACTGTCTGTGTCTTAATCAAGTATGTCCCTTAAAAAGCTTGCCAAGACAACAGAAAAGATGAGGAATAGTACGAAATAATTTAGCAACACATGGAGACGAGAGACTGAAGCAATGTTGGAGGTACTGCAGAAAGAAAATAATCTCAAAATAGGCAAACAGATAAACCTGATTGAATGGTTGATAAATACAGTCTGAGGTTCTCATCTCACACATCCCCAAGGGAACACAGCTGACGGAGTAGGAAAATTTCAACAAACATACAATTCTGTCCACATCTCACCTGTACACAGCTCGTCCAGCCTCCACCTCCATCCAGTCCAGGGCGAAGTCAATTTGCCTGACAAAGGGGGACATTCTCTTCACAACCGTGTGGGCCACCCCCAGCACCACGCTGGGCTGCTCCCGCATAATCCTGAGGAAAAAGGGCAGTGTTACTGAACCACCTCCCCAGAGCAGGAACAGGTGCCCACAGGCACCACATCCCAGTGCAGCTGGGCACTGACTCCCAGGCCACACCCCACTCCTGCCACCACCGCTCTCACCAGGCTCTCTGACAGAACACGGGGCTGCCCAGCTTCCAACACAGCCCAAATTAAATGGCACTCAGAGCTGGCACTGTCCTAGAAGCAGGAAGCCAGCCCAATTCCCTTCTCCCAGTGCAGCAGGATGGACAGGAGCCATGCGAGCTCTTGTGTATGAGCCACCCTCCTCATTTCCCCCTCACACAGGTCTCTCATGACTCAGGAAAATGTTCATCCTGTCCCCAGGATCTTCCCTCCCTGCTGTTCTGCACATCTCAGTCTCTTGTTCGTGCTCACTTTCCCCCACACAGCACATCAGAATCTTTTTATATGTAAAGTCTGATGCTCTTAAAAATACAAGACCTGCTCTGCATTTCAAATCTTCCCTTTTCCCTGTTGCAAAGACCACAAAGAACTGAAATACCTCCTAATAAAGCTCCCAATATTCACACTGAATGTTTTTAGCCACGCTTAAAAGTCTCTAATAATAAAGACACCATGTAATTCAATATGTTCCTCAAACTGAAAAACTCTGAGAAGGTTCTGCCAGGACAACCTCAAACTCCACACTGACTGTGAGACCTAGCAAAAATCACTCTCACAGACACCAGGGAATTGCTCAGGGATGTCTAATTTCTCATTCTTTTTAGACTGAAGATCTCTGCACCCTGTCACTGAGGGAGTGAGCACTCAGATACCTCCTGAAGCACTCCCAGGAGTGAATGGATCACACACACATCAGGTTGCTCTACCTGTTAGGGCAGCTTATCTCTCCTGTTCCTGCACAGCATCAAGAGCAGACTAGTAAAAAATAGTTATTTCACAAGAGAAATAACAACTCACACAGAAGTAGATTCGTGTCTGCAGCCCCAGTGTGGGAAGTGCACACAAAGAAAAGACAATTGCATGAAACCTGCTCATGGACAAGCAGGCTGCTCCAAGCCCCAATGTCCAGCCTGGCCTTGGACACTGCCAGGGATCCAGGGGCAGCCACAGCTTCTCTGGGCACCCTGTGCCAGGGCCTCCCCACCCTCCCAGGGAACAATTCCTTCCCAATATCCCATCCATCCCTGCCCTCTGGCACTGGGAAGCCCTTCCCTGTGTCCTGGCACTCTGTGCCCATGTAAATTGGCTCTCTCCATCTTTCCTGTTGGCCCCTTCAGGCCCTACAAGGCCACACTGAGGTCACCCCAAAGCTTCTCCTCTCCAGGCTGAACAATCCCAGCTCTCCCAGCCTTTCCTCCCAGCAGAGCTGCTCCATCCCTCTGCTGCCCCTGGTGCCTCCTCTGGGCTCTCTCCATCAGCTCCAGCTCCTTCCTGTGCTGGTCCCAGGGCTGGGGCAGCTCTGCAGGTGGGGTCTCACCTGAGGAGGGCAGAATCCCCCCTCCCCTGATGCCCATGCATTTAGAACACAAAAAATCCAGCCAGCAAACACCATTACCAAAAAGCAGCACAGCTTTTCTCTTGTGACCCTCTTTCTTTTGCCCTGATTTTTCCATGCCATCCCACCATCCTGACCAAGATACCTTCAGACACATGGAAAACACCCAGCCCTATCCCCCCTTCTCAGCTGACTCAAAAGTTAAATAAAGCCCCTAAAAATTCCTGAATGGTTTAGCTCATTGGTTTTACTCCACCTGCTTATTTAGCCCTCAAAGTCTCCTCCCACACAGGCTGTCTGCTGTCATCAATAAAAGCCATTTACTCTTTTCCTCCCTCACAATATAGATCTTAATACTTAATGCATTCAAAATGCAAACTACTAACAGGCTTCTTTTATTTCCACTTGCAGCTCTCTCACATCCCTCAGTGCCATGCAGCTTCTACAAGAGAATTGACACAGCAGGTAAGACCCACCCTTATGCAGGAGAAGAGAAAAGAGGTTTTTCCCCCCCCATTATCAGCCCAGTTTCCTTCCTCTCACGTGGGCACTTACATCCTTGCTCATCCTTGCTTGGCACATGCCTGGCACTGGGAAAATCAAACTCCAAAGCTCTGTACTACAGAGGTTTTTGAAGGGACCTTGAGGATTCTTTACTAGAAAGCTCACCAACTCTAACAATGAAAGGGCCAAGTGGTTTCTGTGAATGCCTGGAACTTCTGCAGATATTCTTGGGGATGTGGCTGCAATGGGATTTTCAGCTTAGCTGGCAAGACCAAATAAAAATCAAAGCATTCCTGCTTCTCTGGCAAGTGCACATGATTAAGCCTCCAAACTGTGAAATTTACTGAAGCAGAAGATGTGAGAGAGCCACTGATAGCACAGATCCTGAATTTATTCCCTCAGGAGATCCTGGTGACAACTCGATTCCCATTTTCCAGGAGCTGCATGCCAAGAGGGGCAGCTCCCAAAGCACTGCAGGCACATCCCATGGAATTACCCCTGGATTCACCACATCTTCAGCTTGTGCCACCCCTGCACTTGCACTCTGCATCTACAGACAGTCATTTACTCATGGCAGCACCACGAAAAAGGCTCCTGCCCTGAAGTTTCAGTGGGAAGGATTTAATCCGACATCCAACACTCAATTCTCCACCCCGGGCTCTTTGCCTCGTGGCAACCATTGACTATGTGCTTTCTGCTTCACCCTCTCATTAATTATTGAGAAAAAACACACCCAGTGTTCCGGGGCAGCACAGAGGAAAAGAGGAAACACATGTGACAAGAAAGGAAGAATGAAATTTTGGAGAACAATAGGAGTTCTTGTCAAATTTCACCTAGTATGTAAGCTAACAGGAAAATACACAAATTAAGACAAAAATAATTCCTCTGAGATTCCAGGCAAAGAAGGAAGCTGAACATTGTGCGACTACGAGCATAGAATTTCCATAAAAATGGAAAACAGAACTACATCTTATTTTATCAACAAGTTTTTCTTTCTCATAGAGTTCAAAGCAAAGATAAACCAACCAGAAGAAACGTGATGCTTTTCAAAGCCTTTCTCCAATGTCACTTTTAAATATGGGCACAGGAGTCAGAAGTACCATGAAGCCTGGTGTTCAGGACAAATTGTGAAGATAAAATGCTGGAATATCACAGAGCTTGTAAAATGGAGAGAACAGATAATAGACTTTAAAGGAGAAAAAGAGATTTGGAAAGGACCCAAAAATGATGATGAGGTGATACATTGATGGGTCTTGATCCCTGACTGGTAAGGGGTTAATGGAAGCAGAAAGGTAAGCTGGAACAAACAAGAGGTAATTCACTTCTTCAGAGAGAAGAGAAATCTCAGGAAAATGAAATTCAGTAGATGAAAGAATCCAGCCCTGAGTACCAAAAAAACAAGGGAAAAAAAAAAAAAGAGGAAAAGGTAAAATCTGCCTGGCTGTCTGAGACAACATAATGAAATTTGAAGTCAGAAACAAGCAGGAAAACAACAGCAGGAAAAGCCAGAGAGAAAAAGCAGCCGTTTGGAAGAAATAGCCTGGTACCACACGGAATGGCACAAGTGGGAAGCATCTCTCTAAAATTAGGCCAAAGAGTTGACAACCACCTCACAGCCAGGGAAAAACAGAGCTCATCAACCAGCACCTGCTGAGCACAGCACGTTCCATTCCACAGCCACGCAGCCTCCTGCCCACGGTGGCAAAAGCAAAGCCCCACAGTAAGGGTTCTGGGGTAGCTGATTGGGAATACAAACAACCCCAGTTATGTGGAAAGCAGGAAGTGTGCAGAGATGCACAACATCACAGCGGCCCAGAAAACACAACAAGACCCTCAGCACAACAACTCCTCCATGAAACTCAGGACTCACGGCACATTCCAGAAGCTGGAAAAAGAGTTTATGAAAGGAAATTGTGCATTAGGCACAAATTATGTGTGTGAACTAATTGTAACTCTAAACTATAGGATCACAGAATAAACCAAGGGCATTGATCATTATTATTGGCAACAAGGTTAACCACAGTCATCATACTGGATTTTTAATTCCCTATATTCCCCTTTAAGCATTAAGTCCCAAGTCAGGTGCTACTTCCAAGGTCCGAGAAGGAACCTCTCTTGCACAGGGGAATTATTCTTTAACCTGTTCTATTAGTGAGCATTAAAAACCCACAGTTACACCCAGACTGATCACTCACGACACACTCAGCACCCTGGCTCTAACTGGGAACAGAACTGGAGAGGTTTTCCAGCAAAAAGGAATAATGAATCCAAGAAAAAGGGCCTGGAAAAGCAGCAATTAATCCAGCAAAGTGCAGGCTCTGGGCAAACTTTCTTATTTGGATTATGAAGTATTTGAATCTTGGGCCATAATTCCCACCCCATTGGGTTAAGTGCTCTATAGGCCTTGAACAAAGATGTCACCATTTCATATTTCCATGTTCCCTGAATTGCTTCTTGCTGGAGTTAAGCCACCACATAGATGGGCCACAGCTCATCCAGGCACCTAAACCCACCCCATAAAGTGCATGGCTTGCTGTGGGATGCACCTGCAGCAGCACAGACATCCAACACTCAGATTTAAAATCATGGACAATTACGTCTGGAAAAGACCTCCAAGATCATCATGTGCAAGCTTTAACTGAATACTCCCAGGCCCACTAAACCATATCACAAAGTGCCACACCTCAGGCACACCTCAGGTGTTCACGTGTTTTTGAACACCTCCAGGGATGGTGACTCCACCAGTGCCTGAGCAGCCTGTTCAGATGTCTGACCACCCTTTCAGTGCAGAAATTTTCCCTAAAATCCAACCTGACCCTCCCCTGGCTGTTCCCTCTCCTCCTGTCCCTGTTCCCTGGGAGCAGAGCCCGACCCCCCCCGGCTGCCCCCTCCTGTCCGGGAGTTGTGCAGAGCCACAAGGGCCCCCAGAGCCTCCTTTTCTCCAGGCTGAGCCCCTTTCCCAGCTCCCTCAGCCTCTCCTGGTGCTCCAGCCCCTTCCCCAGCTCCGTTCCCTTCTCTGGATATGCTCCAGACCCTCAATGTCCTTCTTGAAGTGAGGGGCCTGAAATTAAACCCAAGATTTGATGTGTGGCCCCCCAGTACCCAACACAGTGGACGATCACTGCCCCGGTCCTTTGTTCAGAAGAGTCATAAAAAAATTCTAAAAAATACTTATAAAACATACATTGATTTGGGGTTTTTATGGCAGAACTCACTCATAGAAATGGGACTTGGAGATGGACAGGAAGCTGCAGTCTCTGTTGGCCTTGATGGTGAAGATCAGGGGCTCCCCAGTGAGGACAGCGAGCTGCCCCACGAGCTCCCCGGGGTGGGTGATGAAGAGGCAGGTGTCCTCCTCAGAGTCAATCTTCCTCTGGTACACGTGCAGCATCCCCGAGACCACAAAGCAAACATTGACATCCTGGAGCAAATAGGAAAGGAAAAGAAAAAAAGAGCTCAATAAAAATCCCCCAAGATTTTAAAAGCAATTATCCCAGTGACAGCGCTATCACGACCGATCTGTTTCCCAGAAAGCTCCCTATAGCTTTTGAACAATTAGGTGGTAAAATAAGACACAATAGTGAATTATTAAAAGCAGGTTATGAATATTTAAAACTAAGCAGGCACAATATTGAAAAATGTGTTTCTCTTTGGGTGGTTATGAAAAATGAAGGCTGCATCTTCGAGATATCAAGGAATAACAACAGAATTGGGAGTGGAGGAGATAATGGGGAATCACAGCAGCAGGATGAGGGGCATGGCAGGTCAGCAGAGCAGAACCAAGCACTGGAACTGGAGCTGCCCATCATCTGCTCTGCTTAAGCTCCTCTATTTACACAAGATTATTATAGATGAAGCTTGTTATATCCTAAACACACTTTGCTATAAACGAATAATGCTGGATTAGTTTACTGTGAGGGCTTTATTGCAACTGAGTGACATCACCAAAAGCCCAAAGTGCAGGGTGTGAGAAGAGGCTTCCCAGTCCCCACAGCTCCTGAGAAAGGATGAAGGTGGGACACTCCACACCTCCCCAGGAGCTCCATCAGAGCTGGCAACACACAGGCACCAGATTCCCACTCTGGCTCTGGCTGCAGCACCAGTCCCTGCGTGCTGGAAGGCCCAGAGAAGAGATGGCTTCTGGTGGGAATGTTTGATTTCCCATCAACGTGTATAAACACCTCCTGGAGGGGGACACACACTCACCTGATCTCCCTGCCTGGACAGCACAGTGCCAGCAGTGACCTGGTGCAGCGTCACTTTGCCGTTCAGCAAGGCAGGATTCTGGAGGAGAAAGAAATGTGAGGTACAATTTACTGCTCTGTGCACAGGCAAAGGTCCCAGATGTGAGGAAGCACCCAAATAAAGCAAGCAAGAATAACAGTTAAGACTCTGCTACAAGTACTTGAATCTCTTTAAAATATGGCACCTATTTTTATATTTCCCTACCCAACAAACATTTCTTCCAGAAGAGAAAAAAGGGTTTGATCCATTTTAACTGATCACATTTGGATTCTTAAAGGCTTTCCGTTTGTCAATTTTCCTCCCAGACTCTTTAAAGGGTCTATAGTGAAAAGAGACCTGTATCAGCTGGCATGAAAATCATGAAACATGAAGTTATTCTGAAAGGAAGGTAAAACTAAAGGAGACTCTCTGCATCATGGAGTAACTGGACAAGATGATCCAGCACTGGCTTTGTCCCAGCCCAGCCCTGGGCACACAGCTCAGCTGTGCTGGACCTCCACAGAAGATTCTCATATACATTGTACAACAAAAGCCTCCCTGAGCTCATGAACTCCTGTGCTCAGGCAGAGAAAAGTGGGAATTTCCCTCCCAGACTGAAAAGCACATGGGAGGAAAGGCTCTTCCCAAAAGCCACCCTCCGTTTGGACCCCAACCCCTTGCAATGTCAAGGAGCTGAGCTGGCTGAGCTCAAAAATTCCTTTCATCCAAACATTGCTTTCACCACCATAACCCTGAGTGCATAACACAACCAAACAGGCATGGAGAGATTTTTCTTTCCATCTCAAAGAAATACCCACACAATTTGGGGTCCCATGTGCAATCAGGATCAAACCCTAATGCTTCAGGACACCCTTTGCTTTGGCATAACTTTCACCCAAACCAGCAAATCACAGGGTCACAGACTGGTTTGGTTTCAAAGGGACCTTAAAGCTCATCCAGCCCAGGCAGGGACACCTTCCCCCATCCCAGGCTGCTCCAAGCCCCATCCAACCTGGCCTTGGACACTTCCAGGGATCCAGGGGCAGCCACAGCTTCTCTGGGCACCCTGTGCCAGGGCCTCCCCATGCTTCAAATAAAGAATTTCTCCCTAATACCTAATGTAAGCCTGCCCTTCTTCATCTTAAGGCCCTTCCCCCTTGTCCTGTCACTCCATGCACACAGTCCCTCTCCTCCTCTCCTCTTCTTATAAATCTTCAGAAGTTCAACATTTTATCACCACCCCTGAATGGGCTGGGGCAGAAAACAAAGCTCAGTTATGGGTTCATGTTAGGCTGAAGAGAGGCAGCACAGATCTGGCTCTCACAGCTTCCCTGGGCATTTGGCTGTGCAGAGGCTCTGCCCCAGAGGCAGAAGCACTGAAAGCTGCACTCACAGGTTCTTCCTGTGAGTGCAGCACAAGAGCAGAGCAGAACATAACCCCAGTCATTAACTCCACTCCAGCAGGAAACCAGCACAGCAGAGATGTAAACACTCCACCAGCGTAATTGTTCTGCCAGGTTGGAATTTTTCCATTTTGGGTTGAAAAAAACTAGTGCAAGTGAAATAATCACAATTATTCTTCACACCTACTGCTGATAAAAAGAACATATTTTCATCAAAAATAGTTTTATTAAAGCCAAGCTGTTTCATGGGAACATATCCAATGCAGAGAACCTGACAAGCACCTGTCAAAATATTTCAGTTCAGCAATAGCAACTCAACTAATTTCTATAATGTTTTTTCTATATTTAGACATTTATGGTGGTATAGTATTATCTATTCTTAAAGCCAAAGTTGTAACTCTGAAAGCACCTCTCAGCAGGGGAATACAAGCTCCCCCATGAGCTCTGCTTATCAAGAGCATTTTCAGGCTGCATTAGCTCCAAGAAAAAATGCTGCAAAGATTTTCTTCATGTCTAAGACTACTTAAGTATTGGGATAGATTGTACTCAGAGCTGTGAAAGCCTCATCACGGGAGATCTTTAAGAACAGCTTAGCCAAAAACCTGCCAGAAATGACTTAGCAATATCTGATTCTGCCTCAGGCATGAGAAGGGACTAAGTGACCTCCAAGCAGACCTTGGTATCATCCTTTGCTGTGCTATTACTGCCCCATTAAGCAAGAAAACAGCTGACAAATAAAATCCATCCTGTCTCTCTCAAATGGGCGAGAGCAGCAAACCCAAATTCAGCATTGCACAGTCTCAGGGTTTAGGCTAAAAACCTGCACTGATCCACTCCAGCCACGAGCTTTTAGGAAAAAAAAAAGTCATTACCCCAAGAAACTCCATTTCCCAACAAGTCTCTTTCTTTCCATGACTGTAACAAATGATTGCAGCAGGAAACCCAACAAATTTGGTTACAATAACAAATATAAGAAGCAACAGAGGTTATTTCTGGGTAGCAAATTAGCAGGGGTTTATGGTACAGAAGTGAAAACACGAACCAGTTATAAACAATTTAAATAAGGCAATAATTAACTGGGACAAGTAATTCTTTTGTCAAAGAAAATTCCCTTATAACTCACACAGAAGAGACGCCCTGCAACACTGCTTAACCCTCCCATCACAATTGCAGATAAAGCTGAAAACACACAAAAATTGTATGAGATTGAAAACCATTCATGACAGAGATCCAGGGAATTCAAGTTACTTAAAACAAAATTTAAAAAAGAAAATTTGAATTCTGAAGTCAGCTACCTAAAGGCTATTTGAAATAATGACTCCCTTCTAGAGACATTTACCCCCTCTCTGTGTCACATGAAAAAAAAAAAACAACCAAACAACCAAAACACCCCAAACCTACCATCTGTCATGAAAACATCTTGATTTTATTCACTCTGATTGGCTGCTCTGAAAAATGACAATTTAAAATGCTTCCATCCAGCTAAGAAAGAAAAATCTTGTGTTTTTTTAAGAGAAGAGCTCACAAGAATTCATTTTCTTTCACGTAAGCAGCACTGAACACAAATATTTTGTACACAGTAAGAGCCTTCTTGCATTGCCTGTAGAAGAATCAACTTTTGCTATTCCTGCATGGAAAAAAAAAAAAATTGAGCTTTCAACGACATTTGGTTACATCCCCCCAGATTCTAACTTGCTTGTGAAAAACAAAGGTGCTTGAAAATCCTACCTTATTTCACCATCATTTAGATCTTCATGTTACAAACAGTGCCTTAGGCACTTCCTTGTAAGGATACTGTTGCAATTATCTCTAAGCTGCTACTTGTTAATTACTGAGAAATTTATTCTAGACTAAAAGTGCTGTAACCAGGAGCTTCAGTAATCTTGGAATTTTTGCTTATGATCCGAAAGTTGGATCAAGAACAGAACAGATGAAGGTACCCAGTCCTACTTTACCCCTTCTGCAACAAGAATTTCTTCTAAGATAGCCTGTAGCCTTTCATGAGGATACAAATGCCTGAAAAAAACCTGAAAATTAACATAATGAGACAGGCAAGGCTCCTGCAGACTAAGAGAGCACAGATCAGTGGTGATGTGGAACAGGCACCTCGAGCTCACAACTGGGAGCTGAAAGACCCTGACAGGGAGTGTGAAGCTGCAAGGGGAATAATTTTGGAAGTCGGGAGGGAATGCTAAAATCCAAAAGTAAAATCTTTTAAGTTTCAGCAAGTGTTGTTTGGTGACAGCTCTGCAGGCAGGGGAGGAGGTGCAGCAGCTGTGCCCAGCCTCTGGCAGCAGCAGAAGATTGGGATTATTGCAGTACAGCCTGGAACAAACCAAGGATGTCTCTGGCTGGCTGAGACAGAAGCAGTGCTTTCCCAAATTGTCTGATTTTCCACATGAACAGACACACCTCCGTAATGAAATGCAGCTGGAATGACTGGAATGATGAAAACAATCATTTTCAATCCTTCTTACAACACCAAGGGGCTCAGCAGGGGCTGAGCTCAGGGGGATCAGGCACAGCCCCTGCCATGGGCACAGGACCCAGCCAGGAGCTGCTCCCAGTGCCACTGGGCAAGCACAGGGACACAATTCCAAACCCAAACAACACCCTGGGATGCAGCACCACCAGGCTTAATGGATTCAGCAACCACCTGAACCTTTAGGTAACTTCCCACCCCCAGTGAGAGCACAGAATGAGGTGGCAGGAATTGCACATGTGCAGGGCTAACTCTGCACTCAGGGAAGATTCATGCACTGCATTCCAGCGTGGTCTGTTGAAATGGCAGAATAATTCAAATTTATTTCAGCACTTCTAATGACTTCAACAGGCTATTGAATAAAACATCCAGCCCATCTCCAGTACACTGAGGAGACAAATCCACTTTTCAGTTCCTGGCAGAAGGAGATGAAAAGCAGAACCAAAGCCAGTTCCCTTTGCAATAACTCACATCAAGTTTCATCAGGGTTGAGAGGTCTTTCTTTGCTGCTTCCACGATGGCATCAATGTGTTTGGTGTTACAGGAATCCTGCACAGCACTGTAATGGAAAACTGCTGAAGGAGTTTCTGTCACTGTCACTGTCTTCTTCAATATTGACTGCGAGGAGAAGAAACACATCAAGGATCAGTTTTTAAACATCAAAATTGGCACCTACCTGGCCAAAATTTGCCTTCATCATTTGCATTCTCTACCCACCACAACTGGTGGTCTGCAAAAAAGAAATCTAGGTTTCCAGAAAAGCAACAGCTTGCTATCTTCATTATCCCTGTATTTCTCTGCACAGCCTGACACTCGAATCAAACAAAGTTACTCATCACAGCTTGTGAAAGGGAAGAATAAGAGACTTCTCAGAAACTGGGCCTCTGCCAGCTTCATGGAACCAAAACTTCATCAACCCTGTACACACAAATGGAGGAAGAGATAAAATGCCATGGTCACAGTGAGCAACAGTTTCATTCCAGATTTTGGGTTGCAGTTTTTGTAATTCAAGAGTGTCTTTGGGCTCAACTTCCAGGTCAGTATGTGTAAAAAGCAGACCACAAAAATAAAAACAGATTTATAAATAATGACTGGAAACCCACGGCTGATACAAGTTTTTAATTCCTTTCTGTAAAGTGCCTCTCACAAATAAAGCATGGTCTGACAAATCCAAATAATCCATTTCATGACTCAGGGGAAGAAAATACATAAAAAGCTGCAGCAGCGGTTTCCCATCGCTCACCAAGGGAATCTCCACAGAGTTTCAAGATGTGCAGTAAAATGACTTGTCAGCCACTCAAATCTACTGAAACAACTGTAAGTTAAAAAACAATAATACAAAAACCACTCAAGGCCAGGTTGGATGGCCTAGAGGAAGGTGTCCCTGCACATGGCCATGGCAGGGGTGTTGGACCAGTTGGGTTTCCAAGGCCCCTTCCAACCCAAACCATTGGAGGATTCTGTAAATCCAAATATCCCAACTGGTACAGAGCTGCAAAGGCAGCATTTCGAAGGAAGGAAGAAACAATTTAAATGACTCCAAGCAGAATGAGGTAAGGAAGCACAGGGCAGGACATAGGCTGGACTCTGAGGGGATGAGACCCACCTTGGCCACGGTGGGGCTGCCGGCAGCGTCCTCGGGGATGAGGTGCACCCTGGCCCTCTCGTAGGCCATGTCCATGTCAGACTTGGCACCGCTGGAGTTATCTGCAAGCAATGCACAAATCTTGGTTTGAACACCTCCTGTACTGCAGTTTCTCAGAAACAGCAGATAGCCCACCAAGTGGAGCAACTTTAGCAACTGGCATCTTCATATTCCTGTTGATTTCCCAGTTCTTTTTGACCTGGAACTTTAAATTTTCCTGTCTGAAGTCAAGTCTACAACACGTCCCAGAATTCCCACAGCCACTCTCGTACAGAGCACAATCATTATTTGAAGGTTTGTTGTAGAAAGAGCAGCTCCATGAGGGCTGTTCTGACTCCCTGTCAATCTCCCCGCCCCGCCAAATCCCAGGGTCAGCCAAACTCCTGAGCCCCAAAACACCGAGTGCATTTTCAATCTGAACACGCATTTCTCAGGTTCAACCCAAACACTCTGACTTCGGCCCCGGAGGCAGGGAAAGCATCTCCTACCCAGCCCTGCACCTCAAAAACCCAGGGAGAGAAGAACGAGGAGGCATTCTAAGAATGAAAGCTTCTGTCTACTCGACTGCTATTCAAAGCAGAAGCCTTCCCCTCAGCCGTGGTGCCCACACAGTGATTAATTAAACCGTCTTGCTGCTCAAACGGGAGCGGGGAAGGAGCCGGCAGGACGAGCCGCACGCGGAGCCGCTGAGTCAAGAGCGCAGGGGGCGGCGGGGAAGGAGAGGGCTGGATCCTGTGTGAGGAACACACGGTGTCCCACACACTGCTGGGATGGAAGGCACTGCACAAACAATGGCAACTGCCACAGTCCCTGGCAGCATTCCCGGCCTCTTCCCTGCCAAGCTCTGCCGGTCCCACGTGCGTCGCACGTCACGGTTTTGGGGGAAAAGCAGCTTCTCTAGCTCTTGGGGAAAAGAACCCCATCAAAACAATAAAAGACAACTGCTGTTTAACCTTAAAAATAGAGTTAGGAAGACTTACTTCCAAGGACAACGAAGGGGTGAAGTTGGTACATCCAAAAAGCCCCGCTGTTTTATTTCTGCTTTCTAATTCCTCTGTCCCCCAGCCCAGATGCTTCACAGGAATTAATTCCACCTTTCTCCACACAAAGTTAGTACACTCACAAAGCAGAGTAGCCTGAGCTGGCAGGATCCTATTCCCTATCTACACAACTGCTATGTTTCAAGTTAGATAACTACACAAAAAAAACCAGAAGACCAAATTACTTCCAGCCCCAGGAGCAACAGAGGCAAAAGTGTTTTCTCCCAGAGCAATTTTTGGCAGTGTTTATTAATTCTAACAACAAGCAAATCAAGGAGATGTTGAGATAACAGCACTTGTATGGCTCTAAGACAGTTTTCTCCTCTCTGAATTAATAATATACATAATCAATATTCCATGGAGTCTGAACACACAGTAAGCAGTGGAATCGAATCTGAAGCAAGATCTTGATCTTTTCATTACAGACATCAAGACACTTTCTGTTCAAGCTAAACAGTGAGACGAAATCAGCTCTGTTAACTGAGGCAAATCATAATTACCCAATTAGATATGCTCCTTCTGTCAGTAAAAATTAATTTTCTCTCTCTGCTAAGCTCTGTGTACCCTGACATAACTTTTATGACACATAAAAGGAGAAAGGAAGGACAAATGGACATATCCACTGAGAAGTTTGCAGGGATCCTTCCAAGTAAAAGCTCCTAAGAACACACAAGGACTGTCCCTTAGAATGTCACAGGGCTGCACAGGCAGAGCTCACTGAACTGCCTCATTTACCTGGGGGAAGGGGCTGTGTTCAGGGCAAGGATTATTTAATTTACCACTCAATCAAGTCTGCTGGTACAATTTGTGATTTGTAGTGTAAAACAACCTCACACATATGAAAATCAAGCCAAGTCTTGTGTGGGTCAGTCAATATTTTCTCTTAATCTGTCTCCCTGGCTTAGGAAGACGATCTGCTTACCCCAGCCAAAATCCTACTTCTCCATCACATCCATCCCTCTGGACAGTAACGTGGAAACCATGAAAAAAATCTAAGTGGGACCCTTTACACTTGCCCAGCAGGAACTGAAGAGGAAACAAACCAGCCCTCCAGTGTTAAAATTGAAGGAGCTACCCACTGCTCTCCTCTGTGCACACCAGCAACTTCATGTGGCAGAAACGAGTGACAACTCTTACCTTGGGGAAAGCCCTCAGTGCTGAGGGTTCCCTCAGCCTGGCTCCCTCCTTCCTCCTTGTCTCCAAGCTCTTCAACCCTCATAGTATGCTCCTTTCACCTAAGTCATTTAATAGCCAAGGTGAGCAATAAAAGCACCTTCTGAAGTACTCAGGGCACCTTCATTCCACTGATTAAACATTTCTCTATTAACAGTACCCGAGCATGACCTTAGAATTCCCTCACAGTGGTTAATTTAGTACTCATCTACCAGAGACAGATGCCTGTGTTCTGTGATTCCCACAGGAACTCCAGTTTCTCCACCTTGGAACACAAAGCTGTCCTAAACACCAGCCCCAGAGGAAAATGTCTACAGTGGAGTAACTAAAGTTCCTCAAAATGATACTGCAGCATCAGACCAGCTCAGCCTCATAAATGTCTCCTCAGAGCATCCCATGATCAATCACCTTTATTATCCACTCTGAAGAACGTTCCTCTAAAAGCAGCAAAGCCATGTAATGTGCTTTTTGGGACAATCAGCCAAGCAAGAAACGTGTGTCATCTTTTATGTGAAAGATGATGGCCTATCACCATAATTCAGCTGGTTTCAGTAATATCAATTAATAAAGCTCTTCATTTGCAGGTCTTGGTAGCCAAATGATGTTCCCCATTGCTGATAATGACAGCAAGGGAATGCTCTCTTGGATAATAGCCCATTTGTTACAAAATAATTTTTTGACAAATGAGTTGGGAAGCAGCACCACTGCAGGACGATTATCTACCACGAACAAGACTGCAAGATGATTATCCACCATAAACAGGAAAATTATCTAACCCAGCACTCCAGAGATCATGTGGTTTCCCCCCAGGATTAGATAAATTACATTTTTCCCACAATTTTGCCAAGCACTACTTACTAGAAGCCTCTGTAGACCCTGCATAGGGAGGTGATGAAAGGCTCCTTCTGAAAACGTGCTCAGAGTTTTCTGCACCAGAAACCCTCAGCGTATCTGAAATTTAAAAACAAATTATGTAAACACAAGGTACCCCCTAATAAAGTAAGTTTCACTAACAACAAGAACCTTTAACTACCCACTTATTAAAGGCCGATTTAAAGATTTTGAAACACTGACATTAAATATTGATTAAACCTTTTTCCTGCTTTTGATTTAATTAATTTTTTCCATCTGCAGTGGCAAATTCAGCTCCATCTATTTTCTTGGCTTTACCTTCAGTACTAAGTCTTTAGCCTGAAAAGACACATATCCAGCAATTCTTCTGCTGGTATCTAGAGTGCTGAATTTTCCCAATTCCCCCTCTGCATTCAAAATTAGGAGTCACCTGTTTTTCCCCTTTCCTTCCTCCCTCAATATCATTAAGAACACAGTCATATTTCCCCATTGAAGCTAAGGACTACCCAAAGGCTTCAAACCCGAAACTGATCTAAGACAACCCTTAACCACTCTGATAAAATAAAAATCCTCTGATCAATAGCAGTGATATCAACAGTAGATCAAATGTAGTGAAAGGACACAGGGGAATGGCCTCAAGCTGAAGGACAGCAGGGTTAGATTGGATTTGGGGAGGAAATTCTTCACTATTAAGGGCCGTGAGACCCTGGCACAGGGTGCCCACAGAAGCTGTGGTTGCCCCTGGATCCCTGAAGTGTTGGATGGGGCTTGGAGAAGTCTGGAATAGTGGAAGGTGGGGTGGCACCGGGTGAGCTTTAAGGTCCCTCCCAACCCAAAACATTTTGGGATTCAATGAATACTACAACAGCCAAAGAAGATCCCAGAGGACAGTTCCTCCATGTTTCCAGAAGCATTACCCATTTCCAGCGATTCCCCAGACTTTTCAAACTTCTCTCCACGATCTTCCTCTAAAGCATTGGTCACTTGTCTCTTCCCTGCTTTGCCGGCGCTGCCTCCGGAGGTGACGCTGCTCACGGAGACCAGTGGGATGGCCTGGCTCTGCTGGGAGCAGCAGGGGGACAAGTAACATAAACCACCCCCTCACATATCTTCCACACCGTGGAGCCTGCACAGACCCCCAGGTACTGCTCAGGTCGTGCTGATCAATCCCAGATCCCCAAGGGTGGCTTGTCCTGGGATGTGCAGCTCCCTCAGTGCATCCCACCAGGGCCCGGGGACTCACAGCTCGTCACTTGGACTGAGCATTCCCTGGCCCTCTGCCACCACGGGTGCAGCATTTTCCCCACTGCTACGGACAGAGGTGACACAACTGGCGGACATCAGAACTGCTGAAGCACACACATCACTCTGGAATGATGCACTTGGGAAGTTTAAGCCTCCCCACCAATTCCCCAGGCATTGGCATAGGCTGGGTTTTATGGGCTGCTTATACAAGTGCCTCAGTCCTCAAGCGCTGTCATCATGAAATTAATATGTACCATTTGCTTTACGACCCCCTGCAAGAAGGAAAACCTCTCTGTGCCCTGGCAGGAGAGCTAAGGGCCTGCCTCCCAAACTCACACAGCTGAAGAGCTCCGTGGTCAGCCCCAGGTAGTTGTGCAAGGCCAGGAATGTCACCCTCTGCAGCCTCACCATGATGATCTGCAAACAGGGAATAAAGAAGCAATAGCAATGGATTTAGCATTCTCCCACACTTGTTCTGGCATTTCGATACAATCATGCACCAGAGCACCTGAAAGCAGTCTATAAAATACAGGCTGTACCCTAAGCTGAAATTCCTTTTTAGCAGCTGATAAATTGAGACAGAGATGGATTCAAATGATTTACCAATGACTTCACAATCACTTGATGGCACGAGAATCCAAAGCCTTACTCCCAAACACCAAATGCTTTTTGTTTTCTAGAAACATCAATAATAAAAGCGCCTTGAAATAGAAGAATTTGCTTCCAATTTTCCATTCTCATTAAAAAAATTATTCCAGCTCTCCCCATACAGAGCCTGTCCCACTGCTCCACAAGCACTCAAACCTAACACTGCAGTCAGTGGCTCCTTCCTCTGCCCCGCCAGCTAATTCCCTCTCCTGAGCCATCCTCTCTTTTGTACCAGCTCTCACAGAGCAAATTAATCTGGTGTTAATGATCTGTTCTCCTACAGCCATCAATGTGAGGAGGTTCATGTGCTGCTCATAAATCATCCAGAGACCGGAACAGTTTGCAAGGACAAACAGATTTAGAAGTGATAGTAAAGCAAAAGGACAGCCCAGAGTGACTCGTGGGGTCACCCTTTGGCTGCCACACCTGTGGGACAAGGCAGCACTCCTGGAAACCCTTAATCCTGATCCCTGCACCACCTCCCACCTGCAGGAGGTACAGGCCTGATTTCAGCTCTCACCTGAGAACTGAGTCCCTGCAAAGCAACAGAAGGTGAACACAGAACTACCACAAAGCACAGCTCTTTCCTCAGGTGCTGACAGAGGCTTCTCAAGTGGAAATTCACACGTCAGTCTGAATTTTGTGACTCTTACAAAGCATCAGCCCTCACCAAACAGCTCCTGAGAGTCCAGCAGTCCTGTTTCAGGACATGTGACAGTCTGTTCATTACTCTCAGCCATTCTGGAGCCCTCCCGTTGCACCCCAAGCTGCAGAGCCCACCCCAGCACCTTCCACTCCCCAAGGACCAACAAACTCACACTGGAGGTTTGGCTGATTGATGAGGGTAGCACAGGCAGAAACTCAACTAATGGAGATATACAGATACATAAACTATTTTTTCCTGTTTGTGATAATGCTGGATTTATAAGTCTAGGGCTCAACAGCCAGGGGAACAGCAGAACAAGTCCAAATCTCAATAAGCTGTGCTGAGCAGTTCCACGTCTACCAAAGGATAATGAGCTTGCTGAGCCTCTAAATATCCTCCTGCAAGCTGGAAATGAGAATGGTTCCCCCTTCCCCCCTCAGTTCCACCTACCTGCACCACTCTCACAAGGGTTTCGGGGTATTTCTGGAACACATCCTGGAAGGCACTGGCTGGAAGTCTCAGTATGGTGGATGGAGTGGCTGCTCGGGCCGAGACGGTTTTATAGGGAGCAGGGTGACCCTAGAAGAAAGTCCCAGAGACACAGGCTTAATCCATCAATTATCCAATCCAGTTCTTCCCAAATTCCTGCTCTGCTGGTGTCTATGTCTGACAAACATCATCTGTCCACAAAAAGCCTTGAGAGTGTGCTCCATGACCACGGGGGGTGTAATGAGGGTGAATTCACACCTGCATTAGAGACAGGGGCAGAGAAACAAGAGCTCCAGGGATGTGGATCAGGTTGAGGGAAGAGCCAGGCTCTCAGCTCTGACATAGTTTTATTACAGAGCCAGCCTTCAGAAGCATTTGAAATCCCAGCTAGTTAAGGCTGCAAAGAAAAGAGGGGTTTTGTTGATTTTATTGACTGTGCTGACAATCAAGCTATTTGCTGCAAAAACAACCCCAGACTCACACAAAGAGTAAAAAACACAACAAAATTGTACAGTAATTAGAGACATAATGGAGTAAGACAAAAGACAGGCAGACTTGCTGTGTTTCAAGATATATATATATAAAAATCTTCATATTTATATATATATATGAAATATCCCATGTGACAAAGCCAAACAGCTTCTCTTTACTTGAGACAAAGTGGGTCTAGACCATCCTGCTCAAAGAACAGATGGAGAACTAACAAACAAATGAAAAGTGGGTAGAATACAGAGATTTTTTTCACACTGGAAGAAGGCAAGCCTCTGGTTTTGGATTTTCCCCCCTAAATGAGAACAGATTTTAACAAAAATCTATTGCCAAACACTTGTATAAAAAACTCCAGACAATGCCCCTTTAGAAACTTAATAAATGCTGGAAACAACATCTCTAACTCATGAATTAATTTACTAATCCATCAAATATTGATTTACAGTATTTGTAAGATAAAATGAGCCTTTCTGCAGCACAGAGCAGGAGCAAAGGAAGAAATGGAGTTTCTATTTTAACAGCACCTCACAGCTCTGGAAGCTTTCCCCCTCCTGAGCAACAGAAGGCACCTTTTTCCCAACACTGACACACAGATGTTAAATGCTGATTACAAACCAAACCACCTGCAAAGAATATCAGACAACTCAGCACAAGCACTTTGAGGAATTCCTGCCTGAAGAACCCAGTAAAACCAAATGAGAGACTTTCTCTAATCACTCTGGAAAATAAAGCTGCAGCTCTGTCTGCCTGCTGGTCTGGAAGGCACCATGAAACAGATTCTAAAATTAAATTAAATTAATTGGAACCAATTTCTTAATTATACCAACTTCAGCTGACCTTTTTATAAAATCTGGGGATGATATTAATAGCCTTGATTTTCAAGTTCCTGAGGGATCTGAAATTTTAAACATCTCTTTGACCTACAGCGCAAAGCTGCCAATGTCCTCAGTTTTCCCAAGTTTCTTTTAATTAAGTAAAGAAATTAACAAATAACATTTCTGTGCTTCGGCTGTACCTAAAAATAAATGCAACAATCCTCTTTTACGGGCCAGTTTGAAGTCTGGCTTTAGATGAAGAATTAATTTGGACTTCTTATACTTACACGTAAAAGGAAATGTATATAGTCTGCTTTTAAGCACTGCATTTGCCATCAACTCTATTTCCTACCAACCTCTACAGCAAATATGTGGTAAAAAACTAAGGAAATCATTAAATCTTTAGTTGCTGGACAAGGATAAGCATCAAGTTTAATGGTGTTTCATAAGAGTTATTCCAAAGAGCAAACTGAGCCCTGGGAATCACAGAGCTCTGGTTTACCCAGTAAAGCATTTGGGTTTTTCTAGAAAGTGCTCGTGAGAGGAGAGGGCCCAGTGCTGACAATCTCAGAAAAACAGCTTTGGGATAATAACAGATAACGATGCAGAAGGCTTTTTCTCCAAAGAACAGCCCATTCCTCCAAGTTTTCAGCATATAATTTTGCCTCTTTGAAATCCCTGCATGAGAGCAGCTCTTCTGAAAGGGCCAACACCGTGGCTAATGGGGCTGGAACATGCTCAGAGCTGTCAGAGGAGCGTGAGGAGGAAATGTTCCATAATTGTCACTTCTCTCAGATATACTGTTATGAGCAGCACAGGGAGAATACCACGTTCAAATTATACTATTTTGCAATCACACACTGAGATGACAAGAACAGTTAAGTTATAATCAGTTATGAAACAGGGTTTTTTTTCAACAAAGAACTTTTTGTTCTCAGGGCAGGTAACTAACTATTTACTTCTAGAGACTGTGAGACATCACCTCCAAGCAGCAGCTAAACCCAGGTGACAGCAAACGGCCAAATCCAATCAAGTTTGGTCAAGAAATCTGCTGCAAGAGACACAGATGTTTCACATTCTCCCACCTGCAGTGGTAACTCCTTTTTGGACCCAAAAATCTGGGATGTTCTCCCTGTTTCCATGGCTGGATTTTGTAATCCTCCGCTCCTTCCTGACATCCTCTACACCAACACTGCTGCACCCAAAGCTCTTGCAGCCATCAATCACTTCTTTATAACCTCATCTATCTTGTCAGCCCTGCAGGCTCACCTTTATCCAAGTGTTTTCCCAGCTTCTTTTAATCCTGACTTTCATTTTTATCCCTCCTCAATCACTGCCATTTGATCAATATCCCTCACAGCCTCTTCTTTTTCCAACTTTCTTATTCCAACTTGGCCACCTGGGCACAGTTTTCCAAAGACAGTTTCCACATGGAGGCCAAGAGAAGAGTGAAGCCCAAAGATCCAGCAATGAGCATCACATCTCTGCTAGACCAGGTCACTCTGGATGAACATTGACTGTTCTGGGAAAAGCTCTGGCTGCACACACGAGCTCTCAGCAAGAGCTGCTGAAAACAGACATCAACAAGGCTCAGCTCAGATTTCTTTGGTATTTGAGGCAGTATCAAGTCAGAGTCACTAACTGCACCTCAGAACTGCTCCAGAATACCAGGAAAGGGCCTGCAGCTACTTGGATTCAAAAGCTTCCAGTTTCTCCTCAGTTTGGACAAAGCAGCATTGATCTGTTCTCAGAATAAGTGAAGGCTCATGTCACAGCTGCTACCTTTGTACTCAGTACAACTAAAGGGGCTTTTCAGTGTAAAAACTGAAAGATTCAATTAGAGAAGTACCTCTGGTGTGACCTTTCTTTTAGGTCCAACAACAAGACCTTGCCACTTCTTGCAGCAACCTCAACTTTCTTGCACAACTCTCAGCTGAGTGAGGGACCAGCCTGACATCGCGTGCTACAAAATCAGTCAAAGAATCACAAATCCAGCTCAGACAACTGAAACCCTCTCTGAATACACCCTTCCTTCATGTCAGAGCCAGGTGTTTGGTGGTGCAGTGAAATCTAATTCAGGCTATGGTATCTGCAGGATGTTCTAAGACTCACTCACTGATTTGGGATGACACTGAGGGGTCTCCTCTATTTTGATCCAGTGCTACTTCCTCCATCCTTGCCTATTTTCATGCTACTCCTCTACCTAAAGTCTGCAAGGAACATAAGGAAGAGGAAAAACAGCAATGAAACGAGCAGTTCACAAAGCTGGGAAGTGAGGAACAAAAGAGTTGTAAAAATAAATGAGAACAAGTTTAGCAAAAAATATTTCAAGGGTTTTTCATTACAGATTCTTCTGCAGGCTGCTGACTCTGCTCAACACACTTTCAATCATTTTTATTTTTTTACTTACCAGTGATATAACTAATGAGAAAGAGGAAAAAAAAATGACACAATGAGAATTAAAAATGGAAAAAAAAACCCAACAAGACACAAAACGAATGGCAACCACTTTTTTAAAAAACAAAGCCATAAAACACTGTTACACAAGGATTTCTATTCTTATATTCCTTTTGAACAAGCAAGAACATGACTGGTACTCCTGTTCCTTTATGATGGCCCTGCTGCTTAGATATTGTCACAAAGAAAATTTTGTGGTGGAAGTAACAAGGGCAAAGTACTAATATGAATTTACAAAGATATTACAAATTTGACAGCAAGAACTAGACTTGTACAGTCCAAATTATTCCCTTTCTACAGAGAAAACTGTGACCAAGCTTAAAAAATGTTACCACTGTCAGTAGGTTTTATGGGAACTTCAGATATAAATAATATAGATATACAGACAATGTGGATATAGAGGTGTGTGCCTGCTTTTGGTAGTGGCAAAGAACACTTCAGAGAATCCTTTAATACTCACACACAGAGCAATGGCACCTTCTGATGAACAGAGACAGCCAAGCACAAGAGAAACATGACACAAGGTCAAACATGAACAACTTATTGATTAGATTTATCTTCATCCTCTCAAATCTCATCCTACCAAAATCCCTCAAGAAAGCGCCTTCAGGCCTTGGGTGTTATCAAAGATGTTGAATTCAACACCTCCCATGTAGGCATTCCTGAAGAGATGCACTGTGGTGATTTCAGCAAAACCATCAGTCTAATTCCAACTGAAACAAAATCCACCAGTTTTGAACTCTGTAGGATCAGCATCCAGCTCATCCTGGCTCCTGCCAAAGAGCACAGCCCTCAGCTGGCCACCAGCACCACTGATGTCACAAAACAAAATAAATCCATCCACTGGTTTCACAGTATAATTACAGTAATAACAACTGTCAGATTTATTTTCATTAGACTAAATAAAAACAAAGTCATTAAGCAACCCAAATGTGCAAAAGCCTGGACAGCTGAGCCCCAGCCTGGTCCTACTCCTGCCTGAGTTGTGATTTGAGCAAACCAAACTGTAATCTCAGTTTTCCAGACACAAAGGGATCACTCAAATCCTCCTGCTAACCAGAAGCAGCCAGTCAAGCACACGTTTCACAACCAACCACAGGGCTCAGTTTACACCTGTGAAGGCCTGGGAGGAGGAGAATTCATCAAAAAACCATTTTACATTCAGATTCTTTCCTAGGAATGTTCAGGGCCTGCTTCCCCTGCCAGGCTCTGTGGGACCCAGCAGGAACCTGCAGCTCCCAGGACTCACCGTGATGACATCGAGGATGCTCAGAAGGCTGTGGACGCTGTCTCCTGCCAGCACCTCCTTCACCACCACCTCTGTTCCATCCTGCAAGCACACACACAGCATTACTGCAGGCTCACAGCTGCATTTTGGCAAATCTGGAGCATTTCAGAAAGCTTGGGTGCTTCTTTTCTCTCTGCTCTGATGGAAATGTGTTAATTCCAACTACAGAGTTTTAAACCGGTGTTCTAAAAGTGATAAATTAAAAGAAATTAAAAGCCAGTTTTGTCCAGGGATGTTGTGACCTGCTTGTCGTTGCTATGTAACCACCAACAAAACAAAGCTTCCTTCACCCAGAGGCAGAATGAACTCCCTTTATTGAGGGGTTATCTGTCAAGAGGTTGTACAAAACAGGAGCAGCAAAATGTAAAAATACACGGAAATCAACAAATTTGATACAATTTCCAAGCCCACTAAATTTTCAGAAATGGAAAACTCTTCACATCCTAAAATTAAACTCAAAGTTCAGTCAGGAAGAAGGTAAAAATTAAAAATTTAACTTGGCAGAAAGTATCGCAAGGGCCGGTGCTCAACATTTCAAGACTCACATGGAAAACAAACCATTTTTTTTTTCCCTGTCTACCCAAAAGTGACTCTGACTCTTCCACCTCCCAGACAAACCCCCTGACTCCTGCTGGACTACTCTGAGGTGAGCTCAGTCTCTCCTGTGTCCAAATACTTTCCGTAACGACCTTTCCAAAGGTGAATGTTTCCAAGCCCACCTTGCACCCTGTCCTCCCTCAATAAATTCTGCATCTCCTGTGTGAGGATATTTCCAGCTGCCTCATCAGCTGTGTGTTCTGCTCTCTCATCTGAGACACGAGGGACCAGAGCTACAAACCTCGATCTTTACAAATACCACGGTCCCAAAGAACTGGGATTAATCCCTCCTAAACCACCGTGATTCACATGTCTAAGTTTAATCAATGCCTAATGATTCGTGCCAGCCTATCTGCTGTGCCAACAGATTTCACTCAGGAAGTGCAGAGCTTTCTTACACTTTCTTGGATGCAGACTTCCAGCTTTCCATCCTGCACCACGTAGATGCTGTTGTCCAGCTGCCCGGGACGGAAGATGTACTCGCCCTCGTGCAGCTGCACAAAGAACATGTGCTTGCACAGCTCCAGGAACAGGGGCTTCTCAAAGTGCCCAAGGACCCTGCAGCAAAGAAAACGCAAAGGGAAAACCTAAAATCGCCACAAATGCTTCCTAAATTAGCAAAGGCATGAGGGGCAGAGGAAGCCCAGAGGAGCGGCTGCAGGGAAGGAGCGTCAAAGAGCTCCCCAAAATAAAGGTGCAAGAGCAGCAGGAAACACAAAACTGTAAATGCTGGGAGCCCTCCAAGGAATGCAGGCTCAGAAGAAAGTGCAGCCAAACTTCCTCCAGCAAACGCCAGCATGGCCTCTGGAGGGGAATAAAAATAAAAACCTGCCAGATTCACACACTCCATGAGAAAAGCTACCCCATGGAACTTCTCCTTTTAGAGCAGCTGCCCTGCCCACGGAAGCAGGACACTGAAAACAGAGGGAAAAGCTCCCATCATCTGCATGTAATTGCAAGTTTGGAATATTCCATCTCCTGCAGGTAACATGCGCCTGGACTCCAGGCAGTCACTGCCAGGCAGAGAGAAATACAGGTCTTACACCTGATCACTCTGCACAGAGCTCCAACAGCTCACATTTCTCAGGATCAATCCATCAAATCCTACTGCAACACCAATTAGTCATAGGAGATCATAATTCCAGAGCAGCAAGTTCAGATGACTTAAATAGCATTTTTATTTGAGAATGTGTAACCTTCAGGACTACATTATATCACAGCTGGGAGGAAAAAATGAACATCCACAAGCAAAACCAAAACTACAGATTGGAAGACCTCCGCTTTGCTGTGTCAGCAAATTTAACCCCTTGCTGAAGGGGCACAAAGACCATCCCTTCTTCTTAGTCTGCCCAAGAGCTGTGGGGATTAAGTTGACTTTGATTTATCTGCAACCTTTTCAGGCAGAGAAGTAAAAGATTCAGCAGCCCAGCGAGCTGTCAATATGGTATCCAATTAACATCTACCAATTATGATGCTTTTCTGTACAAAAAAAATTGTCTGATACAGCCCAAACAGAAGTTTTAAGATGCATTAAATCTGTTCGTGTCAGAACACCTTCATCAGCACTATTCCCAAACTCAGGCAACTAACCTACTTCCTTTTATTCCCCCACAAACTCAACTATTTTCTTAATGTTTCTAGAAAACTCAAAGTCATTTATTCTGTCCTCATGCTCAGATGAATTTCAGTCAACTCCCTCAGGATTCTGACCATGCAATCATAAAACCTGAGATTTGACACAAACTGTCAAATATTTACCTCACTTGAACATCGATCAAAACCCAACTCTAAACTTCTCCTTCCATTTAACATTACCTGACATTTTTAAGCATGTACAGCACTTCTGATGGCAAATGGGAATTCTTGACATCAAATTCAGTCAGATCTGCCTCTAGCAAAGAGGGAGGAGGCTCTTTCCTCTGCAGAGTTGGACATTCCTTCTTAATACGCAGAATCCTACAAAGGAAAACATAAGTTCAGGATGTTCCCTCATTTGTTCTTATAGTAAATATTAAATTTGTACTAATAGCAAATGTTAAATAAATAGATAGTAAATACTAAAATTCACCATCCCAAGTTACACGTAATCAGTTAGTTAAAACATTCCACCCTCCTGCCTTTCCTCACCAAAACCATCCCAGTTCAGCAAATTTCCCAGCTGATCCACAGCTGACAGGACTGGGAAAAACCAACAGCTACAGCAGAGTGCTCTGCTAGGGATAAGTTCCACACCACAAACAAAAACCCCAAACCAGCCTCCACGACAGGAATTGTCCCCTTTCCAAAATCCCAAGTACCTTTTAGCCAGAGATAAAACCTTTGCCCGTTTCCGCATCCTTTGGCGAGGTACAGTGTTCCCCACCAGAGAGTTTGGGAGAGTTGTAACCTAGGAGGAAACAATGGAAACAAAAACAGTCACAAAAACCCCAAACCAAAAAAACCAACCCATTAATTCCAACCCTGCTGAGGCACCAATACATTTACCAGCCATTAGAGTGTGAGCGGAGGGAAGAGCTCATGTAAGACCCTGGAGAACTGGAATATCTACTTCAGATCAATTCCTTTCTATAAAGCAAGTAGAGTATATTTTGATTTACTCATCAACTACTACAGTGCTAATGGATGGTAGAGGGGAAAGATTCTTAGCTGTGGTTCTCATTCAGGAACACTCAACATCAGGAAAAGGAGTAAGGCACTGATCTCTGCTCTCTGTGACAGGGACAGTGGTGCCTATCCTTGGTCTTAAAATCAAGAACCAAACATGGTTAGAAGGGAAAAAGGGGTTTTAGCTCGGTGTTTATTTTAAGGATCCTTGGTGCACTCTGTCCAGGGGGAGCACGCTGGAATGCACATCCAAATGCACACCAAAAATGCACACCAAAAATGCACACCAAAAATGCACACCCAATAGTTTGGGTATAAAATTATAGGCCTTTCCAATATCTATCAAAGATTCCCCAATGAGAGGCTGAGTGAACCCCCCTCTCTGAGGAACTTTCCCCCCCTGGACAGGCCTATCTTAGTTTACAAAATGTGTTCCAGAGAAGACTTGGTATCTGAGGCTTCCAAGATGTTTGGTCTCCTGGCATAATGGAATATTGGGTCTACACTAGTTATCAAACCTAAGGACTTAAAATATGTGGGCTAAAAAGCACTTAAGAATATTCTTTTATTTAAAAGAGTATATAAAAAGGGATAGATAAAAAAGCAAAAAATCATCATGGCATCAACAGGGCCCAGGGAACGGCTGGAGCTGGGCCAGGGCAGGCTCAGGCTGGAGATCAGGAAAGGTTCTTCCCCCAGAGGGGGCTGGGCACTGCCCAGGCTCCCCAGGGAATGGGCCCGGCCCCGAGGCTGCCAGAGCTCCAGGAGCGTTTGGGCAGCGCTGCCAGGGATGCCCAGGGTGGGGTTGTTGGGGTGTCTGGGCAGGGCTGGGAGCTGATCCTGGAGGCCCCTTCCCACTGAGGATAATCCAGGATTTTATCTGGCTGTGATGGTGACAAACCAAAGCTTTTCCTTGCTTTTCCTAGTTCCCAGGTGCCACCCACTGGAGAAAGGCCATAACTGCTACACCAAGAAAACCCCTCATTAGTTACTTTCAAAACATTCCCAGTTCTCAAGTTGGTATCCAAAGAGTTGGATCTCTGTAAAATGTTTCTGTCACAAAAGAAATCTTTAATTACTCTGGATGGATTTTTTTTTTCAGAGTAAAATCTTGGTATGTTATCAAAAACTCATAAAGTGCAACCCACAGCAGTTTGGGCATAATGTTCTATGCCTCACTCAGGAAGAAAAGCAAAAAGAAAGGTCTAAAACTCAAACAAAAAACTACCTGAAATTATTTTCCCATGTGGAATTCCAAGCATTCTTTTCTTATGTGAGTTGCATATGAACAGCTTGGTTAAAAATTATTCAAATTATGAAGTTGCACATGAAAGTTATGAAGAACATTAAAATTATGAAGTTGCATACACAAAACTTCCTCTCATTGAGGGCTTTTTTGGCCAAGTTCTCCTCAAAGGCTGACCTGCCATGCAAGATTCAGGGAGTAACCACCTCCTCCACAATGAAACAGAGCTCTAGAACTGAATATTAAACCCACCACTGTCTGATTAAGTCCAAGTGTTTGAATCCACCTCAAAGACGTGTGGGAGGCAGAGGCTGGGGCAGTTCACAGGAGGAAGTGTTCCTCCACTCAGGGTGACTAAGGATGGTTATTTCCCTGTACCTTATTTTCCTCCAGATGTTGGTTTGCAGTGAGTGCACACCTGGACTTGACAGGACAGGGAACAACCAGGAGCCTGTGAGGGTGGGGAGGCCCTGGCACAGGGTGCCCAGAGCAGCTGTGGCTGCCCCTGGATCCCTGGCAGGGCCCAAGGCCAGGTTGGACATTGGGGCTTGGAGCAGCCTGGGACAGTGGAAGGTGTCCCTGCCCATGGCAGGGGTGGCACTGGGTGGGCTTTAAGATTCCTTCCAACCCAAACCAGTCTGGGATTCTGGGATATTTAAACAATCATCAGCTCCCTACAGGAGTTAGATACTCACTGATTTATTACTACCCTCACTGACTGCACATATTCTTCAAAGAGGAAAGGTTTGGCCAGAAGGAGAAGCTACTGCTGCTCCATCAGCAACCCAGTCAGAATTCCAGGAACATCTACAAAATCCCAGTGAGATGTTATAGGTTGAAGGCCCTGGGCCAGGCTCAGCAATTGAAGTATTGCAAATTTTACACCTCCCAAACTGGATTTTACCAGGTGCCCTCACCTTCCTCATGATCTTCCTCCCGTAGAACATCACTTTGTCCCTCTTGCGAAACCTGTACTGAGGCACGTGTGGCTGAAGTTGTTCTGAAACACAGAAGCAGCACATCAGAAACCACCTTCAGCAGCTGAGAGAGCACCTGAGCACAGCTTGGTGACTTTGCTGCCTCCAGAGCAGCTCCTGTGGGCAGCGTTTGGAATTTAAACCTCCCTGGGATCCCTCATTCCCCAGCTCTGGCCAGGCCAGACCAAGGCAGGGCTGCCTTGGGGTTCTACCTCAGCCCCAGAGGAGATAAAGGGCTCTCCAAACACACAGAAGGATTGGGTAGTTTGAATCTCCTGAAGGAAACCTCTAATTCAATCCTTTCTCCTTACTGTGACAGTGAAATCACAGCAGGGCTGAAATCATTTGCAGAATTCACAGCTGATACTGAGGCTGATACTGCTCAGACACCAAACAAATAAAACCCTGCAGGTCCTGCATGGACAGTTCTGGGTTCAGACCCAGATGAGTGAATCAACACAAGTTCTTTACCCTTTAAAGCTGTTGTCCTGCAAGAACCACACCTCTACAGCAAACAGCTCCCACAGAAAATCACAAAAAGGCTCAAGATTGATGGAAAAACTGGTTTTAAAACTTACATAGTAAGTACTTGATAATTGGATAGTCTCATTATTCCGTACATGACAAACACAACAACTGCTTCAAGTAGCAGAGCGGCTGCAGCTCCAATTGCAATTCCAGTCACCTGGAAGGGGAATTTAGGGAGAAAGAAGTTAATAAATTTCAGCTTCAGAAGTTACTATGTACTTTTTGGAGGGCTAAAAGAACACTCAGCTCAGTGAGATGTCTAAAAGTCGAGCACATTCATAAATACTTAATTTTTAATTCAAACATCTCCTATGCAAGAAGTTTAAATGGCATCAGTGACCAGTGCTAAGCTCACATGCAAAATATTCCATGTTTTTCTTCCCAAAGATCTGTGAGCTGATCAACTCAATGTACAGGAGGTGCATGAGGGCATGGAGTGCCAGGACAAGGGGGAATGGCCTTAAGACAAAGGAGGGCAGGGTTAGATGGGATTTTGGGGAGGAATTGTTCCCTGGGAGGGTGGGGAGGCCCTGGCACAGGGTGCCCAGAGAAGCTGTGGCTGCCCCTGGATCCCTGGCAGTGCCCAAGGCCAGGCTGGACATTGGGGCTTGGAGCAGCCTGGGATAGTGGAAGGTGTCCCTGCCATGGCAGGGGTGGGACAGGATGGGCTTTAAGGTCCCTTCCAACCCAAACCAGCCTGTGATTCTAAATAACAAGAATTAATTCCGGCCTCAGGAACAGTGACAGCAAAGAAACAAACGCTCAGACTTCGGCAGTGACTTAACAGAGCTCCTGGAGCTCAGGAGAAGCTGCTCTGGATGCATCCCCACCCTTCAGCCAGCTGAGTGCAGCTATACTTTACCATGGTGGTCTGGATCCTGTCCTCCACAAACTGCAGGATGGGGGTCCCACCTCCTGGCAACACAGCCTGGCACCAAAAGGAAGGTGAAATTAGTTTCCCACAACAGGGAAAAAGCCTCCATAAAAACATCTCAACCAACTGGACTGTGTTTTTCTTCGACTTATAACCCACTTTGGAAACACAAACGTTGAGTGGAGAGGGGTCAGTAGTGGAGTTTTGTGCTGCTGTCAGTTCAGTGCATTCCTAAACACTCCTAAACCAGGGTCAAACAGTGAGATGAACGCTTTTTTTTAATCATTCTACTAAAATTCAGAGCAACAAGGACAAGAATGGAATGTAAACGACTTTATGAGACTGAGAAAACAAGTCATAAACCAGCACATTAAAGTCATCACAAAAAAAACATGATGCACATGGGCAGAAGCCCTGACCTCAGGTGTGCTGTCCTGGGACCTGTGCCCACCAGTGTCACTCAGGGATAAAACCTGGCACTTAAAAGAGTGTCACAAATGCCAACCCAAAACTTAAGAGAAAGGAGGGAAAAGGCAAAACAATTCTCAGGAACAAGTGAAAACAATTTGAGTACAAGGACAGATACATCCCCCTCTAAGTCCTGAAACTTAAAAGCACTTGAATTAAACACTACACACAGTTCAGGTCCCATTCCTGCCCTTGGTTCCAGATCTGGATGACTTCTGAACTTAGCTTTGCCACCAAGAGAAAAATGAAGTGTACACTAAGTCACCAAACTGGTCTCTCTCGTGAAATTCATTCCAGTTTTACAGCCCAAATGAAACTCTTGCCAGACCAGTCATCTCACACAGATCCCTGTGCTCACTTTGCCTTCTCAGGTCCCTTTAGCACTGTAATGTTTATCTTCCCAACATGAGTCAAACTAGCTCTGTCACTATTGTTATCAGACTGTTGCTCATGGGATTGCAGTGAAAAGTCACAAGATTTTGAAAAAATAAAAAGCTGAAGATGTGTCAGCAACAGGTACAACACCTGGTGACAAAGAGTTCCTGGTGGAAGTCTGTTGTGGTCACTTAATGTATTTATTTCCCCTTGACAGTGTCAGGGACACTGGGACATGGACAGTTCTGCTGCTCCCCAGGCCTGGACGATCTCAAATAACACCAAAAATAGTAATTGCCAACTGACACTCGCATTGCTGCTTCAGGAGGAGAAACAAATCCACGGGGAAAAGAATAAAACACAAACATGCCCAGGCTGAGGCCTCAGTGCAGAAAAGCAACAAGGGAAAGAAGAAATTCGCATTTTCACTGAGAGGTTCTTGCAAAGTTTTCACCAGTGAAAACATGATATTCCCCTGCTCACACTCGGGGGGGGAACTTTTCCAGCATGGACAATCCTTGTGGACAAGCAGAGGAAGCAGAGCAGCCAGGCTGAGCTGTGCAGACACCTGAGACACGTCAGTGATTGCTGTGACAGCTCCCGGGGCAGGAATGAGGTCACAGCCAAGTCACCAGGGCAGCTCCTCTCTGAGGAGGGCTGTGGTCAGAGCCCCAATCCAAGGGCTTCACCTCACCCAGCCCCAAAGAACCCTCAGACCCACAACACCTGTGGGACAACCCTGCAAGGCCCCTCACTGCATCTGAAAATGGAGCAGTGACCTGCCAAGAGCATGGATCAGCAGAAAGAGCATTTCTCTGCTTCCTGATGGCGAAGTTTCCTTAAGACCTCGAGACCTAACAGCAATCAACACAAATACGCAGCCTCACGACTGCAGCTCACACCCATCCAGAGCCCAGCAACTCCTCACTGCAGTCCAAGGCAAACACTGAGACATTCCCCGTCCAGGCAAGGCTGGGAAAGGCTTATCAGCCCTGAAAACAAGGACTTAAAATTGGGATTAGCCCAAAACACAGGAGTTCCTCATAGCTCAGAGGCACGTGCCTTGTTTTGACTACAGAACCCGGACTTTCACAAAACATTTTTAACTGTGTACAAGTACATTGTGTGTGTTTTCTAGTTCTGAGAACTATTTCCTCTCACGGGGTTTGTTTTTCGTGACTGTGGAAAGCACCACGTGCCTTGTTGGTCTGTGAGTTTCACGTTTATGATTAAAAACAAATGCAAGAAGAGCAGTCTGCCAGAATTCTGCAACTCCTCCTTCTTTAGGCTAAAAAGGAAAGTATTTAAATCATAGCATTATTGAAACAGTTTAGAATATAAGCAGAGCATGAATGGTTTGCAAGAAATAAAAGAAAAACCCAAATTAATAAAAACACACACACACAATAAAATGGGAGCAATCCTTAGAAGTTTGAAAGGATAAAACTCCCAGCAGGAAAGGCACTTTCCAAGGAAAGGCACTTTCCAAGGAAAAGCATCTAAAGGCATTGTCCCAATGTTATCAAATTAGGTACAGCTGCTTTCAGCTTCCGGAAACGCTCAGAGGGAAATAAATAAGTCCAAAAATAAGAGCAAAATATTGTACCTCAAGGCTGGTGCTGTTGTCTCCTTCATCCATGTCTGGAGGTACAGCAGGAGCAAAGACAAAAACAAACAGAGAAGACTGAGTTAAAAGATGACCGCAGCTTCTGATCCAAACTCTTGAACAACACAAGCGGAACAATAATTTTTTAACTTTATCATCCCTTTGTCTCTGTGCTGAGCAACAAAACTCAGCAGCTGAAGAGCTGGGGGACGGGACTTCTCCGGACGAGACTTCTCCTGAAGAAACTTCTCCACAGCCACGGGAATTTACACAGAAACTCCCCGGGAGCTTCCACAAAGTGCCACAGCCGGACCCATCCCCGCTCCCTGCGCTCCAAGGAAAGCAGACACCGGGATGGCACCGCGGGACGGGCACTGCCCGGGGAGCAGCACCGACACTGCCCGGCACGGACCGGGCACCGACCGCTCCGGGCTGCGGCTCAGGGCAGCCCCAGCCACCCTCCTGCTCACCCCCGGCCGGACCCGGGTGCTCTGCCCGGCCGGACCCGGCTCACTCTCCCGGCCGGACCCGGCTCACTCTCCCGGCCGGACCCGGCTCACTCTCCCGGCCGGACCCGGCTCACTCTCCCGGCCGGACCCGGCTCACTCTCCCGGCCGGACCCGGCTCACTCTCCCGGCCGGACCCGGCTCGCTCTGCCCGGCCCCGTTTCGCCAGGTTAAAGCTCGGGCCGCGGGAGCAAAACAACAACCTCCTCCCGCCGGGCCTGGGGCACCGGCACCGGCCGGGGGCACCGTGGGGCTGCACAAGCCCGCAAGGCCCGGGTCCCGCCGCCGCTCCCCAGCGACCCCCGGCACCCTCTCACCTGCTCCTGCTCCGGCCATCCTCCCGGTGCCGGTGCCGGCCCTTGTCCCGCCCGGCCGCTCGCGGGTCCCGGGCCCGGGGGCGAAGGGCGCTGAGCGCAGACCCCGCCCGCCTCCGCCAGGGGGCGCGGCCGCGACAGGCCCCGCCCCCGCCGCGGGCCGCTCGCTGCTGATTGGCGGGGAAAGGCCCCCTCGAGCCGTTCGGCGCGCGTGCCGCGCGGGGGCAGCATCGGCGCTGCGGATTGGCTGGGGCGGCCCGGCCAATGGGAGCGGGCGCTGTTGGGGTGTGCGGAGGCGGGAGCGCGGCGGGGCCGCTCTGGGGTTGTGAGGGGGGCCCGGCCCCGGCGCGCGTCGG
>VZRV01003389.1:855847-878864 GCA_013398115.1 Falcunculus frontatus
TGTTCTCCGGGACCGGCTTCGCCTCCGCTGAGCCCCCTCGGGTGCTCTCCGGGACTCGCTCCGGCTTCGCTGATTCCTCGGTGCCCGGCATGGGGCTGCTGACCCAGCTGGTCCGCGGGCTGGTGCGCGGCGCCGACCGCGTGTCGCCGTTCACCAGCAAGCGCGGCCCCCGGAGCCACAACAAGGGCCGCGGCACCAAGAAGCTGGGCGTGCTCACCCGCAACAAGAAGTTCCTCCTCGTCAAGGAGATGGTGCCCGAGTTTGTCGTGCCCGACCTGACGGGCTTCAAGCTGCGGCCCTACGTGTCGTACCGCGCCCCCGAGGGCTCCGAGCCGCCCATGACGGCTAAGCAGCTCTTCGATGAGCTGGTGGCTCCGCGCATCGAGAAGGACGTGAAGGACGGCACATTCGACCCCAACAACCTGGAGAAGTACGGCTTCGAGCCCACGCAGGAGGGCAAGCTCTTCCAGCTCTTCCCCAAGAACTACGTGCGGTAGGGAGCGGGCAGTGATACCACCGGCCAACGCGGGACAGGCTCTGTCACTGAACATTAAAGCAAATCCTTTTACCTTGTTCTTCTGTAATATCTGATTTAAATCCTGGGGGAGATCTGCGGTTCGATTTCCCATCCATGACTGGTAGCTCCTCTGGGAGACAGTTGTGCCCGGAGAGCACAGTCCTCTCTGGGGGTTCTAAGGGTGAGGGCTCCATGATGTTTCTAAATACAAACCACTGCAAAGTTTAAGAATTAAAACAAGACTGACAACGTTCACTTTGGGAGAAAGGAAGCATGTTTAGTGGATGGTCTGTGAGCACTTAGTCTGTCACAAGGGCTGACAGATGAGTCCTGAAGGTGGTGGTTAAAACCCCCGCATTTTCGGGGCTGGGCAGGCTGTGATGGAGTGAGGATGCTGTAGCCCCAAATCACAGGAGATCCTGTGCCCGTTGATGCCAATTCCAGTTTGGTCTTGACCACATCACTTGCCACGATGCCGAATTGATTTTTAATTATATGTGTGAAGAATACAGAGAATATATAAAAGAAAAAAAGGCAAAAAAAGCATTTCGGCATCAGCCTCACACCCCATGTGAAGGCAGATAATAACCGGGTCTCCTCGTTTCTCTGAGCAAAGCAAGGACTGGCTTAAAGCAGGCTGGTCCCAGTCGGTGACACCACTCCAGCTTCGCTGCCCTCGGGCTGTTTCCTGCCGATTTCATAGGGCAATAAAAGGCATTACAACCTTTAAAACAGAGTCATCGGCAGTTACAGGGACACACCCTCGGTTTTCTCAGGAAACTGGATTGCCCGCTCTGACTCCCAAAGAACATTCACCCCTTGGAGCCTGAGCCATCCCAGGGCAGGGCAGAAGGTCCTCACGAGGACTGCCAAGTCATCTGATTTTTAAAACCCAAAACAACCGAAAAACGAGAAATCACTTGTATTGGTTTTATTTTAGAAACATCCAAAAATAGCGTGTTTTTTTCTTTAGCAAAAGCTCTTATTTTCATTACTAATATGAATCTTCATGTAACAGTGCTCAAGAATGTTTGCTAAAATATACATTCACCCTTGAGAAGGGGGTTTCAAAGCAGCAAAGCTCTCATCTGCTGGACCTCGTTTAGTCGCAGCACTGTTACACAGAGACCTGTTGCTGGTGTTTCTTTCCCTCCAGACAACTCATTCTTTAGGACCCTCAAAGACAAACCATGCAAGCTAAAAGTCACTCATCTAGTTTAAGCTGGTTTTTTGTTTCTAGGAATAGAGAAAATGTTCCAGAAAGGGTGTTTTGCTGATATTTCACAGTGAAAAAAAAGAGAGCTAATGGAGCAACCATGAGAACTCCTGCAGCCATTCCTGGAGGTAGTTAGGGCAATGCTGTTAAGATTTTGGTTTCTGTACTTATTTTGAACTTAAAAAGATGCCAGGAAACACTGCTTATACTTTTTGGAGGTTTTGATCTTAAAGCTGTTCACCTTTTAAAAACTGAGCTTGACTTTGGACCTAAACATGGCTCTGTGGAGAGCAGAAAACATGAGCTGGATGCTGAGAGGCCATGGGGGGTGGTTGAGTGGCACTAAAACATGGTGGGGTCACTACAGGATTTATCTGAACCAGGGTGTGCTCAGCTGGGAATGATGAAGGAGTCTGCAATCAGGTGATGAGTCTGATGGAAAATGATGGAGATGTACCAGGATCCTCACATGGAGAATCCCACAGCACTTCCCATCACACCAGGCAGTCTGCACTTCCTTCTGAACCAGAACTTCTCTCTATTAAGCATCACTGTGAGCACATTGCAGTGCACCTGGCCTGTCTGAGCTCTTCTCCAGGGACACACACATCACACAGCCAAACCTCTGCTCGGGGGCTTTTCTGAGACATTCAGGGAACCTTCTGGTCACTTACTGGGTCTGCACAGCAGCACAGCCAAGCCTGGTTTGTGAGGGAAGGAGGAGAACGGGCTTAACAGATCCATTGTGAAATACAAACCAGCCTTGAAGTAATTCAATTCTGAGGTACAAAGCAGCAGCCTGTGACAGGAGGGCTGTTCCACTTGGAACTAGGACATTAAGGGAAAAACTAAATAAACCTGTCTGGGCATGACCACAGGCCTCTAAGCAAAGGCTTCCCTCTGCTGAAAATAAAACACCAGAATTTCCATCAGTGTTGGCCTTGAAGGACTCCCAAACTCAGCAGTAAGACTGGGAAAGCCCAACAGAAGTTAGGGCATTAATTCAGCTGTCACTTTCAGTTCAGTTTTCCTCTCTCTTTCCTTGGGACTGGTCAGTGCAAACTTTGGGCTGTTCTTTCAGATGGAGGTCTAGGACTTGGGTCATCTGGAGGGGTCACCAGGCTCATCTCCCACTTCCAGACATGGAGGATGTTGTCATAGAAAGAACAAGTGGCTACAATGCTCATTTCTTTGGGGCTGTCTGGAGACCTGGCTGAGTCACTGCCTCTGTCCAGGCCCATTCCATTGGGTCTCTTGGCTCCTGAGTCAGAGCCACTGGCTGACCCTGGATCTGCCCCTTGGGCAGCCAAATCTAAACTTCCCTTAAAACCAGAGCCCCTGACCAGTCCAGGATCCCCAGCCAGCTTTGGCCCTGCCCCTGCTGTGAGTGCCACAGCAGGGCTTTCACTCTCCTCATCCAGGATTACATCGAAAGTAGCTGTAGGAGACTCATAAATTATCTTCAGGTTCTGGACCTGCAAATGCAGCCTCTCATCTCCTTCCCCTGATGCTCCCACGAGCTCCTCCGAAGGCTGGCACGCAGCAGCAAGGTCCTGGGTTGCAGGCAAGGAATCCCTCGGACACAGCCTTGACCAGTCAGCCCCATAGGCCAAGGAATTGTGCAGGACATAGGATGACAGGATGATACATTCCTCTGTGTTTTCCGCTTAAAAAAGAAAAGATAAATGAAATTACTTAGAAATCAAGTTGTGGGTTGTGGCAGAGTGCTCAGCAGCCATTCTAGCATTGGCTGTGTCCCATGGGAAGAGTTCTGTGGTTATTGCCTTCTCCACCAGAGAGTGACACATTCCAGGAGGAATGAGGTACTGACCATTTTTCAGCCACCTCTCAATGGCCTTGATTCTCCCTGGGTCAGTAGCAGATGAGAAGAGGGTTTAACATGCATGAGGTTTAAGAGCATCATTATTCAAAGTACCTACAAAGGCTCAAGACAGACAAGACTGATGATACCACAGCCTTCACTGAGCCATGAGCACACCTGGGGGATTGCCACGTCCTGCTTATTAATACACTGCAGATACATACACTTCTTCCTGTCAGCTTTCAGCATTTGACTCTGACATTAAGTGGACATCAAGTTCCTTCCTTCCCCACACAGGAGAAATGCTATCCTCATTTCCTAAGCTGTGGATGTGGCCAAGATCTGGAGAACCCAGGCAGCCAACCATCCTCTCTCAGACTGCATTTGTAATGTGAATGCAAACAGCTTTGCCACCGTGGAAGTACCTCGTGATTCACATGAAGGGCTTGTTCATGTTATTCTGGATTAACCAGGCTGCAAAGCACTTCCTTCCTGAGGCAATAACTGATTCCCCAGCAGGTCAGTAACTCCTGCTAACAGGAAAGCACCACCTGACAGTCAGAAGAATGTCTCTGAACCATCACAATGAACACAAACCCAGAATGGTTGTGCCCTCCCACCAAACACAAAGGCTTTCCTCCCATGAAAAGAAGTTATGAGAGATTTATACACGAATAGTGACAGGGCCTTGGCACAACTGAGCAGGCCAACAGAGTGCACAGATGTGGAATAGCTGGAAGAGTTACCTCATATTGGAACAGAAGTCTATGGCTATTAGCACCATCTCAATCCTGCCAGCATGGTCAGAGCTGGAGCTCCCCATTAACCTGGAGGCAGCAAAGGAGAGCAGCAGAGCAGCCCCGAAGCACCTCTGTTCCCTGGACACTCACCCAGGCTCCCGCGGCAGTCGAGGATCTTGAAGCCGCTCTGCATGCAGGCTGCCAAGAGCACGAAATCACACGTGGGGTGCCACTTCAGCCTCCACACCCCACCTTCCACGTGGGTGTCAGCCAGCGGCTGCTTCATGTTCCTGGTGTCCCACAGCAGCACGTGCTCATCGTAGCTGGGAACACACCACAAACAGAAAAGCAGCACAGCCGAGTCAGGGCACAGAAGAAAGGTAGGAAAGACCACATGCTCTGCACCACATGGGATTTCTGAAGAGGTAGCAGCACGTTCAGGTAACAGAGGAGGTTGGTCATACCAAGGGAGAGCAGCTGCAAGGGACTCACCTGCCTGTGGCCAGGAGATTCTCCCGGTGGGGACTGCACTGAATGCTGCACACACCCATGGAATGTCTGCAGAGGGAAGAGGCAGCAACTCAAGAAGGGCTTCTTCCTTGAATTTCGAGGATTTTGAGTCCACATTGTTTCATCACGGTGTCTCAGGAGAGGTAAGCTCAAAATTTCAGCCCAGTGACCCACCCAAGCAGAGTTCCATCTACACAGTCCAACAGCCTTCCCAGGGACAAAACTTCTACTCACACCATCTCTCAGCACAAGTATTTTCTAGTAATATTTACCCCGTAAACTGCTGCTCGAAGGTCCTAAGAATTCCAGCAGAACAACTCCATTCCCAGGAGACTTTACTCCCACAATTAATATTTCCATAGCAATAGTCCTCAGTGTAATTTAAGTTTACATTTAGAATTCCACTGGAGAGCTGTGTATATTGTTTTAACCATATTTAAAAATAAGATACAAAAAGAGATCACTTCAAATAACTAAACAGTGAAGAAGAAAATATTTTCTAAAAAACATTCCATAATAATATATCCAAATTTAACGCACACAAAAATTGCCAAAATAAAAGTGTAAATCAGGATCCTTTTTTAGAAAGAAAATACTGCCTTCTTCACATGTGGAACTCAGCACTTGGTTCATGCTGAAAGACATGGAGAAGAAAGTTTCAACCTGAAGTTGTCCTGATGAAAAAAACTGTTTCCCAAGGGAGGCAAAACCAAGATCCACTGTCACTGCACATCTCCGAATTCAGTGGCTTGGGAAGGGGCACAGCAGCAGTCGGTGTTGCCACCCCACTGCTGGAGGATCTGGGTGCGGACAGGGCTCACTTACCTCCTGCTGGTGAACACTGGAGCCTCCGGACTGCACCTGGTGTCCCAGCCCTTGAGCAGGCTGTCATCCCCTCCTGCCCAGGGACAAAACAGGGACTGTGACCCTCAGCACCAGCCCTGAGCACTGGGGCAAAGCAGTGCAGAGTCTGCAGCCTCCTCACGAGGGGCAGCTCCAATTTCTGCTCCCTGGGACAGGGACAGCACCCAGGGAACGGCTGGAGCTGGGCCAGGGCAGGCTCAGGCTGGAGATCAGGGAAAGGTTCTTCCCCCAGAGGGTGCTGGGCACTGCCCAGGCTCCCCAGGGAATGGGCACGGCCCCGAGGCTGCCAGAGCTCCAGGAGCGTTTGGGCAGCGCTGCCAGGGATGCCCAGGGTGGGATTGTTGTGTCTGTGCAGGGCTGGGGTTGCATTGATGATCCTGGTGGTCCCTTCCTGCTCAGGGCAATCTGTGATACAGAGCTGATGCCTTCCAGCCCTGGGATCTCACAGTATGTAACAGACACACCAAAAATCCCATTGAGGCTTGCAATACCCATCACCACAGAAAACACGTGTTACCAATACTCTTACTTTGGTAAGAAAAAACATTAGAAGTCATAAAGACTGGACTCAAACAGCTCTCTGGCTCTTTGCATACTGCAAGAGAACATCATCTTTTTTGCTAATAGCCACCCAAAGTACAGCTTCTCCTAATTAACTCCAACCACTTCCCACCATCAAGAAGCCTTTCACCCCTAAGCAGAGGCCCCAACCCTTTCAAGAGGTGATGCAAGCAGCATACCCAACCCTGGAAAGCAAAATCCCAAGGAACACATCCCTAAACAAGGGCCCCCCTCCCCACCAGCCCCAAAGGAGATTCCCAGCCCATACAGACCTGAATACACAATATCAGTGTCCCAGTAATTAAAAGCAGCAATCCAGGCCTCAAATTTGTGAGCTTCCCACTGGTTCAGGACATGCACAGAAGGAGCAGATTCATCTATGGAGAAAAGATTCAGCTTCCCCTCTGAATCACTGCTGATCACTCTCAAAGGACATCCACTACAGCAGGGTACACAGAAAACATCAGGAATTACTGTAACAATGAAACATTTCCATTCAACTAAACACTGACAGACACTGGCAGCATGGTGGCAGGAATGACACATTCATACAATTCTTTTCAGCTTCAGCCCATCCCATCTTAAATCATCTGCCCCAGTGACCACCACTCCCTGCTCTCACAGGGAGCAACCACTCACACCCATGTCAGGGAAAAAAACACCCCTGGCTCTTGTCTTTCTCAGAGACGCAAAACTTGACTTCTTACATGCTTCACATTACATCAATAAACAAATTCCATGTGAAGAGGGATTTTTTGTTTTCTCCAAGTCAGACAGACAATGCCCTTTCAGAGCCTCTTCCCTCTTGGAGGACAAAGAGATACTTTATTTCCTTGCTATCACTGAAACCCAAAGCACTGGCTGATCCTGACCTTTCCTGCTCTCTTCCTGTGCCACAACACAGTTACAGTTTCTAGACACAATGACCTTGGAGCACTGGCAAATGTTTTGCAATTCCCAGTGCACAGACTTTCTGACATTTCCTGACATGAACTAGGTCCCTTCTGTTTGGTTACCTGCAACTGCAGGCACTGCTTTGGTGGCCTGGGGCTTCTTTCCAGTTCTGTATCAAATTATTCAGCCACACTGAATCTCCCAAATTTCCATATAAGAGATACAGGGCCACCCCTTTCCTGCAGAGATGTGAACGATGTACATTTGGCTTCTAGCAGAAGTTATTGGTCTCTCAAGTGACAACAATGACAGGCTTTAAAGGGGCTTTTCATCATGGCAACGATCTTTATTGGGAAGGACAGAGACAAGAAGAAGGAATGTAAGAAGAAAGTCTAACTGGCAATTCTACTTACTCATTAAACAGCATGCACAGAAACAGCTTTAATTAGCAAATTTGCCCTACAGCATTAAGCAATGACTGCCTGATCCCCCTGGTTTCCAGCCTCACACCGAAGGCACCGCTCTCCATCTGCAGCTACAGAACACATTGACCCTCCTCTTTCAAGGTACAGCTAATTCAGGTTATGTCACGCAGCAATGCCATTTCTGAAATCTCATGTATGAGTGCTTGAGAGAGGAAGGAGCCGCTTCCAAACCAATTCTCTCCTGTTTCTCACTAACCCATGATTAAACTTCCTACATGTGCTATTATTAGCAATTCTTAAGGAGAACTTCACACTAAAATTTCAGCTGTTCTAAGAGCAGAGGTGGAACCAGTGGCTCCATTTGCATCCCGTTCTGGTCTTTCCTTTTAACAAAGGCAGCAGAAGACACATCCCTGGCTCACCTGCTGCCATCCCCCAGAACACCACCTCACATTTGTTGTTGGTTTAGTCTCTGCTGCTGTTCCAGTGGCCACAGTGTTTGTGTTCCTGTTACCTTTGCTCTGGAAACAGCAACTTCTGGAGCAGGGCCAGGAAGACAGCTGGGATCAAGAAAGTCAAAACCACTAAAGACTCCTTCATCCAAATCCTCAACTTCTCCTGAAAGCTGTTCCCTTACACACTGGCCCCCAGCCTCCATCTCCCATCCTCACCATTGCTCTCGTCCAGTGGACCAGTCCAAGGACAAGGCCAGTCGCTGTGCCCCGAGATCCACCCTGAAGCGTGGCTCCAACATGCAGCTGTTCTTCTACTGGAAACAAAAGGAATGGATTAAGACTGGGAAGACAGCAGGCACAGAACGACAGGTTCACTGCTTCCCATGGCAGGTTTTCCAGAGACTGATGAGCAAATGAGGGTCCCACACTACAGCAGCAAGGAAATGTCCCACAGCACTGTACAACTGCCCGGTGCTGGCTGAGGGGCAAATGTGCACACACAGGATCCCACCCTTCTGCTGCTCGTCTCCCACCAAACCTCCCTTAAACTCTGCTTCCTCTCAGGGAGCAATGAAGTGCAGGAGAAGCGATGACCTGACTGCTGAATTCCCTTACAGACTGGCCTCTGCTTTCTTTGCTCTGTGAGAAGAGCTCTGATCACTCTCTTCTCTCACCACCGAAATAAACCCCACTCCAAAAATCCTCCCTGCTTTTACCGGCTTTGCACCTTCTGATGTTTCCCAGTTAGTCCCTACTTGTTTCCAGGGTTCGCTTCTGCCCCCTTCCTGCCTCTCCTCCCCTACTTTGCTGGTGGGCAGAGCCCAGCCCAACTCTGGTGCCACGAACAAGTTCATTATCAGAAGACAAAAGAAGCATTTTAAAAGCTAAGCATGCTGAGGAAGCCACAGAAACCACCCAGCTTTCCTCCAAGCCTATGCACACTGCTAGTAAATGTAGAGATGTATCAAACATGGGTTAAAACCAGCTTCAGCAGCAGCAGGCATTGCATCCACCCACCTCACTTCCAGTCAGGTGGCAAAATTCCACAGCGCCGGTGGAGTTTGCAATGCCAACCATGGGATGTTCTGCAACAGGAACGTGGCACCTAAAAGATCAAGTTAAATAACTCTCCAATGTCCATCTTTCTTGAAGAGAGCAAAGCCTTAACTTTCATTCCAACATGCACAAGGAGAAGGTATGTGACCAAAAAAATCTCACATTAAGAAAATCTAAGGCTCTTCAGGTTCCCACACACCTGTGAGGAGGGGATTCTGTACAGGGGAGATCTACTATATGTTATTATATAAATAAATGAGGTACAAAGTCATGACCAGCCACTCACAAGCCAGCAGAAAGGGTAAAACAGAAACAAAGCAGTCTTTGCTCATTGGAACAAACCGGAAAGTATTTCCGTTCAAGAAGTCAGGAACTGTTCCATTAGTAACTATTGCTGTTGCCATGCCCAAAAAGGATCCCCAGAGAAGCAGAGCCCGCTGCTGTGGCACCGAGCCTGGCCGGGCCGGCGTTACCATTTGATGTCCAGGATGGCGGCCGTGTCGATGCGCTGGATCTCGGTCAGCGGGATGTACGGCTGCTCCTCGTTGTAGTGGTACAGGTAGAGCCGCCCCGTCCGGTCACAGGCCCCGTTGCTCCCTCGGGAATCGCTCTGTGGAAAACATGGGAAAGGGCAGGCTCAGCCGCGCTTCTGCCTCCGCACTCGAGATCCTGCTGGGAGCGGGGAGCAGGGCTGAGGCTCCCAATTGTCCAGTCTCAACCCATCGGGACCAGCCACGCTCATCAGAGGGGCCTCTCTGCCCCACCTCGAGCCACCGCAGCCGGGACGAGGCACGGCCCCGCCGCGGGGACCGGCAGGGCCGGGGATGGGGATGGGGATGGGGATGGGGATGGGGATGGGGCTCGCCCCGCAGTGGGGCCAAGCGGGGACGGGGGTTCGCCCTGCTGCGGTGCCGGCCAGGGATGGGGCCAGGGCTCGCCCCGGAGCGGTACTGGGCAGAGATGGGGATGGGAGTTAGCCCCGGAACGGTGACGGCCGGGCGGGGATAGGGATATGGACGGAGTTCCGCTTCGGGCCGGGGCCAGGGCTCTCCCCGGGGCGGGGCCGAGCTCACCTGNCAGCGTGCGCGTCCTGCACGGCGCCGCCATCGCGGGCCGGGCCCTGCTGCGCCGCCGGGGCGGCTCCCGGGAGGCTCCGGGGAGGCGGAGCCGCCGCCCGTCTGCTTCCCGGTCAGGGCGGGCCCGGGGCGGAGCTGCCCCCGCGGAGCCGCCTCTTCCCCCGGCCGGGCTGGCCGCGCACGCCGGGCGCCCGCCGGCCTTCGGGAAGGGAAGGGGCTGCGGCTCCAGCGCCCGCCCGGTGAGAGACCCTGCCCTGAACCCGACAGCTGCTCACGTGAGAAAACCGGGATCAGCCTTCCCTCGGCATCTTCCCGGCGCCTCTCTTAGACACCTTCCCCACCCCGGCACTTCCCGAGGAGACAGGGGCTGGCACCGCTGTCCCTGCGCAGAAGCTGCTCCGGACCTCGGAGCGATCTTGGTTCCTGGCCTGAGCCTTTCCCTCTCCCCTCCTTCCTTTCCCCGTCGGAGGGCGAGTCCCGCACACTCGGGATGCATCCCGCAGCCATTCCCTCCGCGGTGCTGCTCCCGGCGCTCCCCTGGAGCCTGGAGTGCCGCTGTTCCCCAGCGGAAATCCTGCAGACCCAGAGCTCTCATTGCCGAGTGAAATCAGCCAAGACTTCACCGTTGGTGTTTTCCCACAACCAACCCTGCATTTACTGACACTGAATTTCATCTCCCACTCTCTCTTAATATCCTTCTGCAATTCACTCAGCCTTTATTATATTATTACACTGAATAACCTCATCAGTGGCTGCTGTCCGTTTCATATTCATTACCTTTTTTCTAAATTATATTTTAATATATTGGGCATCCAACTGTTTACTTCCCACCACCAAAAATAATCCTCCCTTCTACTCTTCCTTTCCTGTCTTTTAAACAGTTGTTTATGTGACATTTCCCTTTTTGATCAGCAGCTATTCTTCCTTAAGTGCCTTGAGCAAAGTCATCATTAAGTGCATTTTGGAAGTTCAGACTGTCGCAACCAAACTCCCTTTTCCCTGCTTGTTGATGCCTGTAATTGAAGCAATTCCAGTAGAGTTTTGAAGCACGACTTCCCTGCACAAAACCCACGCTGACTCCTCCCCGGTATTCAGCCATTGGTGCTGCATCACAGCACCCATGAATTTGTGGAGTGCAGGTGGCTGTAGTTTGCAATTCCTTCCAGAAGCTGCTGTGACATTTGCTGTGACATTGTACCAAGGGAGAGGTCACCATCCCAGCTGGGAGCTCGGCTTATTCATCCCTGAGCTCCCTCAGAGCCGTAGGTGGCACCGTCTGGTCCTGGCAACTTGTTGTTGCTCATTTCAGCTGAACTTTAATCTCTCCTAAAAGCGCTTCTGTTCTGAACAGATTCTCTGTGGAGCTCTCCATATGGAAGTATTCCTGCGTGAACTCCACCAGCTCTTTCACAGGGAGCACATATGCAAACAATTCACTGGATTTTCTTCTGCTGAGACTTTCATCTTCAGGTCAGCCCTTCCCTTTGCTGTGCATCAGTCTCTGCTGACTTCAGCAGTCCCCCTGGCTCCTGATGTTTTCAAAACTACTCATGCAAGTTTTATGACTTGAACATTCTTCCTACTCCATTTTTCTTTGCATTATTTTGCTGGGTTGGTTTGCTTGCTTTTTCTACATTTCACCTGCCAAACGTTATTCTTTCCATCTCTTACATTTGAACACAAGTTCAATTTACAAAGGATTTCTTCTTACTCCGAGTATCCCACATGTTGTTTAACCACACCAGCCCCCTTTTGCCCTCAGTGCTGTTTTGCTGGGTGGTGAAGCTTTGCTCCTGTCCCATGTGGTGTCTTACACCATCTCGGTGCCACCCATAAGTATTTTGGTCTTTCAGCTAGGTCAGAACCTGTTATCTCCCCGAGCCTTTGCAGGATGTCTGGGCAGTTTCTTTCCACTTGGGTTGGTCTCACAGCCCTTTAACCCTGTGAGCATCTCCCCTCCCCACCTGCTGCACCCCATCCTCCCAGCCCCTTCCCTCCCACCTTCCCTGGGATCAGGATTTCCCCAAGCATCTTCCATCCTGGCTTTGTCCCACCTTTCCCCCATTCTCTCAGAGGAATTTCCCCATTGCCCCACCAGGCCTTGGTCTGCAGCCTGTCCTTGTCCTCACTGCAGCAGCATTACAAACATCAGCACCAACTTTTCCTTGCTCGGTGCTCTCAAGTGTTTAAGGGCTCTAAGACTGCACTCTGTTTTGATAAAACATGATTCCTGGTAATAAAATGGAAAATTGGCAGGACAAATAGCAGCCTTTTAAACAGGCAAGGGAAAAAAGTCAGTATTTCTGCCCTGTTCAATGGATTACCTCAAATAATAATAAAAAATATTCCTTATGTCCCATTTTATATTCATCAAAAACTGTGCAGTTCATATAAAGGGAAGAATTAAATGCTTCCTTTTTAAAAAAAAATTACTCATTACAGGAAAATTTGATTAGGTCCCACTTGGTTTTTTCACACTGCAGGGCATTTTAGGCTGCCTGAAGAGAAAAATTACAGTACAACCATGGTTTAAGAGTGGCAACTTGATCAAGTGCCTTCAAGTGAACTTCCAGCAGGAAGTTTCAGAAGTTCTTTGCTGTTTCCCAAGATGCTTGAAGCCAAAGGATGAAAACCCACCCAAATGTTAATAATTCAGAACTTCCTGTGCAGATATTAGAAACAGAATATAATATTGGAAGTCCACAGCAGATCAGTTTTCTAACAAATTGAATACAAGCAAGACCAACATTGCAACATGAAGTGGCAAAGTGAATCCTGATTGAAAAATCAAAATTCTAAACGGCTCTTACAAAAAAAAAAAAAATCACTAAGCACTCCAAGAAAGGCTCTGCATTAAGCACTCAGCAGCTCACATTCTTCTACTGTGAAGCAAGACATAACACCTGGCACTAAATTATCCATTTAGTTCTTCAGGAAACTCAACTGATATTCCTTACACTTCTAAGGCAAAAATGAAAAAGAAAATGGTTATTCATTAAAAGAAAAATAGGCATGTGCTCTGCAAGGGAAATCCTCCTCCCATACTACTTTTACTCATTACTACATTAAAAAAAAAATCAAAAAGTGATTCTTGGATTGATGACAACTCTTAAAAAAAGTGAATAAAGAATTCAAATTACCCAGTATTAGATATTTAAACATCTCTGCACATGACTGGAGTATTTGCTATGCTACATGGAAGCCAGGAGGGCAACCACATCCACACACAGCTGCTACCTGAGCTCCCATCCACTGCCTTCTGTACAAGGGCTTTGGAACAGAAAGCTGATCCAGCTTCCTAAAAATCCTGGCTGCTCCAAGGCCCATCTCCAGCAGCTCCTCCGAGGCAGCCCCAGCTGCAGAGCCTGGACACAGATCCCAGAGGGTCCCTACAGCCCACACCAGCTCCTGGGGCACTGCTCCTACCCTGCAGGGACTTCCAGCATCCAGGGGTGACTGAGCTCTGAAGGCAGCTGGAAGGGAAGGGGAAAAAGCCAGAGAGCAGACATGGATTCATTCCAACCTTTACTTTGTTTGCTCTTTTTTTTTGTTTGTATTTTTTTTTAAATAGAGCTTCCATGCAGAGTTCTCCAGAGTAAGTGCTGATGCCGGAGCCTGCCCCGCCGGCCTTGGCACTGCCACAGACACTTCTGCCACATGGGAGGAAAAGCTTTTGCTACATGACTTTTTTTCTTTTTTTTTTTTTTTTTTAAACTTTTAGGCCAACAACATGTTCTCATCTGAACATTACAGTTAATGAGTGCTATCAAGAATTCCTAACAAAAACTGTACATGAGTTTACAAACGTATTAACATATAAATAATGAGAAGCTTCCTGCCTGGAGCCTCCACAGTAGTCTTTTTGCTTGAGAATATAATACTGGAAGGGCAGACCCGATCCCTTTCCACAGCACCAGTCAGAGCTGGCTTAGTCCAGTCAGCCGTTCTGCTCAAGCATCACAGGGTTTTTCTTCAGTGCCTCTGGCTTCGATAAGCAGTCTGTCATACTGTGCAAAAGCAAGAGTCCAATGCCTTTGGGAAGGAATCCTGCTGCTGAGAGGCCTCTGCCACCCGGTCATCGTTCTGGTCCGAGCTCCTGCTGGAAGGTCCTTTTCTTCTCCCGACAGTGTTTCTTGTGAGCAGGCCAGTCCTTCTGCTGGCACTGAGAGCCGCAGTACCGCGCCACCTGGCAGCGGCCACAGATGTTGAATTCACGTAACTGGGAACAAAAGATGGTGTTAGAGGGGCTGCTCAGTGCCCAGGAGAACCTCAACATCACTCCCAGGGGGCACCCCAATAGCACTCCCAAGAGAACCCAACAGCATTCCTGAGGAGCTCCACGATCAGGTCTTTCACGCCTGTCACACAAACAGGTGACAGGACAAGGACAAACAGCCTTAAGCTGAAGGAGGGCAGGGTTAGATGGGATATTGGGAAGAAAGCCTTCCCTGTGAGGTCCTGGCACAGGTTGCCCAGAGAAGCTCTGGCCACCCCTGGATCCCTGGAACTGTTCAAGGCCAGCCTGGATGGAGCTTGGAGCAATCTGAGATAGTGGAAGGTGTCCCTGCCCATGGAACGAGATGAATTTTAAGGTCCCTTCCAACCCAAACCAGTCTGGGATTCTGGGATTCTATGAAACACGAACATCCCACCACGAGTGTCAGAGAATCGGAAGGGTTTGAAGCAATTTCTGTGGTTTCACAGTTGCCCTTGTAAAATGGGCTTAATAGACAAAATATTGGAGCATTACGCATCTGTTGTCACAATGCTGCTGTTTTGTCAACTTAAGTTCTGTTTTCAACTACAAACACCTGAAATTCAGAAATTATCATGAGGGCTGCACAAGCTCAGCCGTTGCCAAAGTTATTGTTATCCAGGGAGCTTTTGGGCACAGACCCAAATAAAAGGCAGAGCTCCCTGTTTCAAATACAGGGCATTTAAGACCATTTTTGCAAACATTCCCTTCCCCAAAGCAGAAAGTGGAACACAATGGGTTCAGCCTGCTCAGCATCTGCTATCACAAGAAAAGCCTCGTTTGTAGATAAAGCATCTGTGTGACAGAGGCACAGCCCTTCCACAGCTCATTCTCTCACTCCTGATGTTGCTTTATCTTCCTCCAGCAGAACCTTTCCTCCCAGCTCTCCCCTGAATGAAGGCCACTCAATTCACCTTCTGCTCAGGAAATGGTAACCAGGTTATTTTTTGATTCCACCACTGCCCAAACCCTTCTACAATGCTTCCTGCTGTCTCACACAGCTGCTCACTCAACCCAGCTCTGCTCCCTGGAGGAAAGCTTCCACCTGGCTTTTTGTGCACTCTGCAGAAATCACCCTCCTCCCAGCAGCCCAGTAACATCCACTGCTCCAGCTCACACCCACATTCCCTCAAACTGAAAATTATCACAGGGTCTGTAAGTTCAGGCCAAAGAAAACCTGAGTGGAAGAAAATTATTGGTTTTAGCCACTGAATGGCTCACATAAAGCTCTGCATTTTAAACCACAAATAAATCCCTGGACACACCATTAGCCCAAGGCGCTCCATGCTCACTCCCAGCTCTCTGAACCCACCTGTTTTTCAATCATTGTGCAGGGAGGGTAGTGACATTCATAATAAGTGCAGGAGTTCTCTTCCTCCTCCACGACATCCCCGTTAGCATTGTAATATCTGGTTACATTCAGCACAGGAAACTGCTCTTCTATGGGGTCTGTAGGAAGCTGTTGGATTGCCAGCCAGTACAGACTTTGTTCCCTGGAAAAAAAACCAAGTACAAATGTGGTACATTAATTCATAATAATCATACAGAGAAACTGATTCCAAATTTATTAGTAAATTAAATAGGGTTAACATGGTATTTAGCCTCAGACTGCACATACTGCCCATATATTGGGTATTTTTAGGGTTATTTTAGCCCAAGTACAAAACCCAGAAGTTTAAAAGTATCAATCAAGAAACATTTACATCGAGCAAAATTATTTCTGTGCAAAATTCTGCACACCAAATCAAAATTTATTTCTGGCTTGAAGTCTGTTTCTTGCTCTTGAACCCCCAAAATCACACGGAGCACTTGTAATTCACTACAATTTCTCAAAATCAGTTTAATAAGCTCCAAATATCCTGATCTTAAAGGTACTGCAAGTGTTTCAGGAGAAGAGTGTGAAGTCTGTGGCTCTCCCGCTGTGTCACATCACTGATTATCCAGATCCATCCATGAAGAGCTTGATGTGCTGAGTAGCATCGGTGAAACCCAGCCCGTGGGAAGCTGCCACAAGCTGCTGGTGAGAGGTGCTGGAAGCTGAGCCCAGAACTGACACTGGGCAAGTCCAACCCCAACTCACAACTTCCATCACGAGCATTTTGCAGTTCCCCGTTCCCCCGGGTCACACTGGAATTTCGGTGCCCGAGAGGCAGAAGACAGTGAGATGTGCACGTTTCCCTGAGCCTCTGCTCAGCTGAGAGAGCACAGAGGCTCCTGCTCCACCTGGCACAGCCCCGAGGGTGAGATGGTCCCTGCACAGCAGGGATGGTGAGCACAGTGCCCCAGGTGAGGGAGCCAGGACAGAGCGATGTGCAAAGCGTCCAAGGTCAAATCAAAAAGGCTCTGCCAAGGCAAAAACCACTAAAGGAAGGAGATGACATTTGAAGAGATCTTCATTCCCCCTGCCAGGTGCTGCCATACCTTTGTTTGCTAGAGATTTCCTCAGCCTTGGGCTTCCACCCCCACGGGACGAGGCGCAGATTGTCCAGGCGGTTGTCCACGGTCACTGAGTTCAGATGCACCACCTGAAAGCCAGGAGCAATCCCTCCCCGGTGCCTCTCCCTGCAGGACACAAAACCAACCTGAAGGTCAGTGATGAACAAGGAGAGCTAAAAAACAAAGGATCACACCAATTCCAGAGGCAATGTGAGTTGGGACCTGCTGGCACTGGGCTGCCAACAGACTCCAGTGGCTACTTCAGACAGGGCAACTCCCAAGAGAAAGTGCCTTTTCCCAGCAGGTGATTTCAATTATAAATTAGTTGAATGAAAAGACACTCAAGAGTACAGAGTAATTTTAGGCATATTGCTTAGTTCCAGAGTCTATTCCTGCAGTTACTGCTAGAGATCCATGGAATTAGAGTGTTCCTTGAAAGGTGCCAATACTGGCTTACTCTTTTCATAGGAAATTCTATCAGATACATTTGTGCAAGTTTGGCCCTGGTGTGGAGTCACAGAGCTTGTTATTTATGAAGAAACATCCCTGAACAGCCACAGGACAGAGGTTTCACAGAGTATGCAATTGCTTTTTAGACTCTAATTGTGTGTTACACACTGACAGTCTGAAATGACTCCACGATTGACCAAGACACACCTGAAACTTGCCTGAAACCCAGAGCAGGACTAAGCCAGGATGGCTGCAGGGGGAATCTTCCCTACTGCCTTCGAAGAGTTTCCATTTCCCCTTCCCCTTCTTTTCACCCCTCCTTTCTCTGTTTCATCATGTTCACTGTCAAATGCTCTCATGCCTGGACAAGTTTCTGTATCACTTCTGGCAGGAATCTCCATCCCAGCTGAAATGCAAGGCTTGCACAGAAGGCTGTGTCCCTGTGTTTGTTCTGCCATGAGGAACTTCCCAGCACAGGAGAACAAGGACCAAGCAGAGCTGACAGCACTCACTGAGGTAACCCAGTCCCTCTTCCCCAGAGACCTTCCAGCAGCTTCCCACAGCTTCACCCAAACCCAGCCTGGACACTGAGTCCTGCTCAGCCTTTACTGAACACTTCAGCTCAAACAGTTCATTTAATTTTCAAGAGATATTTGCCCGAGTTTAAAAATTCCCACTTTTTTTAACCTTTACAAAGCTCAGCATTACCCAGAACAGGAAACTCATTTCAGTGTGACTGGCAATGAAAAATGTAGCATTCTGTTTTCCTGGTCAAAATCCATCCAGATATAGGTAAGTTCTATACCTTGGGGGTAAGAAAAACTCTTGCACTTCACATATGCCCCAAAACTTCCTAGAACTTAATGAGCAGAATCCCCTTGGAGAGGCTACAAGCAGGACCTACACACAGATGTGCTCCAGCTCCCACAGGGTAATTCCTGTAAGGACACCCCTGCACGAGAACAGAGCCTGGAGCCTCCTGCCAGGGAATCTGCTGGGCCTCCAGGGAACAGGGAAAAATCCTTCCCTTTGAAGGTAAAACTAATAGAATCCTTCTTTTGGGGAAAAAGAAACCAAACCACACACATAAAAGCAAACAAACTATGGCAAGGAGTCTGCTGAAGTGCCCTAAAAGAGGAATCCCAGAATCCCAGCTAGATTTGGGTTGAAAGGGACTTTAAAATTCAGCTCATTCCCTGCCGTGGGCAGGGACACCTTCCACTATCCCAGGCTGCTCCAAGCCCCAATGTCCAGCCTGGCCTTGGGCACTTCCAGGGATCCAGAGGCAGCCACAGCTTCTCTGGGCACCCTGTGCCAGGGCCTCCCCACCCTCCCAGGGAAGGATTTCCCAACATCCCATCCATCCCTGCCCTCTGGCAGTGGGAAGCCATTACAGGAAAAGCTACTTTTGAGTTGTTGAAGGCCAGCAGAGGGTCTGGCAAAGGGAATCAGGAATCCTGAGGACTCCAAGTGGAAACCCAGGATCTGGTGAACTGCTGAAGGTGCACATCAGTCAGATATGGAAGACAGGGAAGGAGTTAAGGTTCTTAGAATGAGCCTAGGACCAAGTGCCAGCTGGAGAGATGGGACAGATAGGAGCGAGGAATCTGGGAGGAGGAGACAGAAGTTCAGAGCAAGAACAAACTGTGCAGGGGGGAAAAGGAAGGGGATTCCAAGACTAAGTTAAGAAATATTTTCTAATTTGATTAGAAGAGAGTTCAGAAACTGTTGCAGTTGGGGAAAGAGAGAAGATTATGAGAGATTGTCCCTGACACTGGGAAGTGACAGCAGAGTGGCACATACCTACCCCTGCTCCTCCACAGCCCAGATCTGCACCCACCACCCCAAAAAGCAAATTCTGACCAAATCCCCTCCCACACTGAGCCAGTCTTTCCCTCCTTGTATGAAACCACATTTATCTACATCACTGCCAGCTCTTCTGTGACCTCAAGTGACAAAGGCCTAAGCAAAGGTGGAAGTTGGGCCTTGCTGGTGAGCAGTGAGTGTTAAACACCACTGCACTGAGATGCCAGAACTGGTAATGCCAAATTCAGGGTTGTCCCTTCTCTCCACACATCATGAAGGAAGCTTTGAATGCATGAGCACACCCCACTCCCCTCCCCAGGCCTGTTTGAACCATGGACCATCCCAGTTCCTCCAAACTGAGCAGGAAGCAGAGGCTGTGGAGAACCTGCCTTGTCCCTTGCAGAAGGAGCAGAGAAACATCACTAATGCAGCCAAAACTCATGCAGAGCTGGAGCTTCTGCCTCCCCCTGCACTCCCGAGCTCCTGCAACATGCCAGGAAAAACCCTTCCAGCAAGACTTTTCAGGGAATTATCTGGATTCTGCTCTTTTGGTATTTCAGCAGCTCAGAGCCCAGGACTGGAATACAAGTGCAGAAACAGCAATTCCACACACCAGGAACCAGAACTGAGCCTGTTACAGGCAGCAAGATGGGAAGTGCTCTAAAAAAAACCCCTAAAAACCCCCAGAAATCAGGTCTTGGATGTCTTTTTGAACATGCAGTTGGTGATACTTATGACTAATCCCCTGCTGCTGCTGTTCCCCAGGGAACATCTCTGCACCCAGCAGAACACAGCAAGCTGGGATTGCTCCACAGGGAATGGGCTGAGGGGATCAGACTTTTGCAGAGACATCCAAACCCTGCTCTGGGCGGGGGCAAAACTCCATGGGGAAATCACAGCAAGCACCAGAGAGGCTGAAGAACTATCAGGAAGTTCTTCCTGTAAGAAGTTTTGCAGCTCGTGTGGGGAATTTTCAGCTCTCGGTTGCCTTTTGATCCCACAGTTCCCTCTGCACAGGGCAGCAGGAGGGCTCTGGGAGAAGGTCCCTGTCACTGCTGCAGCTCCAGCAGCTCCAGGCTTTCCATCCCAAGGGCCTCATGACATGAACAAAGATACCTGCTTAACTAAAAAAGAAAAAAAAAATCTCAAAAATCTGTTTTACTTGTATCTACCACATGCTACTCACTGCATCTTAAACCAGAGGCACACAACCGGGTCGGTTTTTCATGGTTTTGGGGGTTCATGTGCAGAGAACAACTGAATTACACACCTACACCTGCAGCAATCCATGTTCTTTGGTTTTCATTCATCCAGGGAGTCAGGCTGGCACTGGGAAGTGCAATCACTGCCTGCCTCTGCCCAGCTCCCCCGACCCTCCCAGGCTGCAAACCTCCAACGCTGCCCCTCCTCACCAAGGGAAGGAGCTGCCACTACTCTCCAGACCTGGTTTGTGCTCAGAGCAGCCCCCAAACTGCTCTGTTTAGGAGGGGCAGAAGCTGCACAGCCCCTGCAGCCAAAGCCAGCAGAGACTCAGCCACTGACCTGCAGTGTTTGGGCTGCAACTGAAGATCAGCAACACAAACACCCGCAGGACCAAAAGGAATTCACAGCAACAGCAGAGATATTTTATATTTTCTAGTCCAAAAATCTGGCTTTGCAACTCCAGAACTGCAGCTCTGCTTGCCTGGCAGCTGCCACCCCCCTCTGTGCCTCTCCAAAATCCCCATTACACACAACCTCTGATTTTTCACCTCAGTCCATGCTCGAGTGACACAATTTGAATTTCCTAACTGAATATGCTCAAATTACTTCCTAATTTGAGTAAAATGAGCCAGAAGAGGCAATGGCTGGGCTGTGCCATGAACAAATAGCTGGGCTGTCATCATTTGCACAGCCTTTAACAACCGACCTGAATAATTTTAAGGTGCTGTTTAATGCTACTTCCAGATAATAATTATGACTGTCTGAGGTTCACAGTTAGCAGCAGCTGTCAGTGATTTGCTCCACATACTGCAGCCAATTTCATAATTTCAACAAACTTCTATGTGCAATAAGATTAAACATTAACAGATGCAGGTTAAAATCCATATTTAATAAGCAGATTGGAAATAATAGTAATGGTCTGATAGTCTTCATGTCTCCTTCCTCTTGTGCAGAGCCTGGTTCTGGGGAATAAAAGGTAACCTGGAATGATAAAGGGCATTCTGGGCACTGTGATTTCCAAGGATATGGATCTGAATAGAAAATATCCTTAATTTTTCCAAAAAGGCTTTTAAAAGAAGTAAGATTTCTTCAGCAGATCCCACCTTTTCTACAAACCCATCAACATCTAGAAAGAGCAATAGATCAGCTCAGAGGGTGAGCTGCTCTCATAAATGAGGAAATTGGCCTCTGAAACTTAATGTTAATCCTATGAAGGGTTTCAAGGGTTTGTAGAGTATGGAAAATAAGATGCAACAGCTGATATGAACCATCAGCAGCATCACTTCAGGCAGTTTCGTAGAAAGCCATAAAAAACACCTCAAACTTTTAAGTTATCAGAAGTTCCCTCTCTCCAGTGCTCTGCCAATCCTCAGTGGGCAAAAAACCCCACAACGAGGTTCAAAGGTTTGTCTTCACCTATTAAATGGTGCAGGTCCCGTTTTCCCCCCCAGCTGAAGTTCGAGCAGCATTTCTCAGGTGTAAACAGGGTGTCCATGAACCACACTCACCTCTCCCTGCTTCCCCTGCCTGCAATGTTTCCCAGGCTGTGCCGTGCGAGGGCTCTGCAAACCAAAGCCCTGTGGGCACCCTGGGCTGGGTTTCCAACTCTCACGAGGAGACTTCACCTTCTACAGGCAGAGAAATCACCCCCCACAAGCTGGTGGCAGCAAACTTTGGTGAACCCTTCGTTTGTCTCTCCCTGCAGTACCCACCAGAGCAGCTCGTGCAGGAGGCGGCCCGAGCCCCGGCCTCGGTTCTTGTCGAACGCGTAAGCGAAGATTTTAGCACCATTTCCATCAGCATCCACCTCCATCCGAGCCTAGAGGGAAGGGAAAGGCCGTGAGATCACCCCACACAAGGCAGCAGAGCCCCTGCTCCACTGGGATGGGGATGGACCCAACATTCCACACTTGTCCCTGCGGGTCACTTGAGCTCGGTGCGATCTGAGTTGTCTCAAACCCCAAGGGGACCCAACCAGCCCGGCTGAGAAAGGGCAGGGAGGAGCTGAGGGGGCTGCCAGGATAAAGAACAGCAGGAAGCCAGCTGTGGGGCTGGGATTCACATCAGCATTCACACTCTGTCCCTGTGCAGCCATCAGGGCTTTGCTTTAAACTGCCCCTACACCCATCTCCCTGGGGGGCTCCTGAGAGCGAGGGCCTGGCCTTTTTCCTGCACTCCACAAGGTTCTGTTGGTGCCAAAGCTCACAGAGCGCAGCAAGAACTTGGTCAATTTGGGACAGTCACAGTGTGTTACCACCAGCAGTGAGAGACACTCACAGTGGCTGCCAGAGGGGAGGAATGGACAAACAGGGAGTGTTCTGGCAGCAGCACTGCCACAGCTCCTAAAATTCCTAAGAGCAGCCCCAAAACATCCGCTGCACTGCAGGAATTTAGCAAATAATGGTCCCTCCTCCAAAAAAGCCTTATTTGTTGAAGATTTGGTAATAATTTTCTTTCACTTTCAAAGCCTTGCTAGAACCCACTTACCCTCTTCCAGTGGATGTTAAGAGGAAACACATTTTTTTTTGGTCCCATAATCAGTTACAATAATACAGGTTTTTCTCATCCAAGACTAAGTGCAGAGTGAACATTTTTAATGTTTGCCAAACCATGGGAGGACAAATTATTAGCTCCCCAAAAGCATACATATAGTATGAAAACAAAAAACTACCTAATAAATAAATACATGTTTTAAACCAGTGTTCGTCTAATTAAAAAAAAAAAAAAAAAA